>PVIU01017371.1:0-42215 GCA_004026605.1 Ondatra zibethicus
CCGTTGTCCCTTTCTCATTAGCATTAAGAAAATTTAAGGTTAATAAAGCATTATGTAATCTATTTCTGGGGGCATTTTCCACCCCTTTCTGCTTGTTTAACATATCCTTTATAGTTCGATTTGATCTTTCAATAACTGCTTGACCTGTAGGGTTGTGAGGTATACCTGTAATGTGCTTAATATTATAATAAGCAAAAAAGTTTCATTTTCCTAGAGACATAGGCTGGACCATTATCTGTCTTTATTTGTGCAGGTATACCCATTATGGCCATGACTTCTAATAAATGTGTGATTACTGAATCTGCTTTTTCTGAGCTTAAAGCCATTGCCCAGGTTATTGAAAACCTGAATAAGTGTCAATGGTGTGGTGTACATATTTTAACTTGCCAAATTCTGCAAAGTGGAACACATCCATCTGCCAAATTTCATTCCTTTGAGTACCCTTTGGGTTAGTCCCTGCAGGTAGTGGTGTTTGATTATATAAAGAGCAAGTAGGGTATCTCTTTATAATCTCCTTAGCTTGTTGCCACGTAATAGAAAATTCCTTCTTCAAACCCTTGCTATTGGCGTGGTGTTTTTTATGGAATTCAGAGGCCTGCAGCACATTTCCAATCAATAATTGATCAATCTCTGCATTACCTTGTGCTAGAGGACCGGGCAGACCCGTATGGGATCGGATGTGTGTTATGTATATAGGACAAAGCCTATTCCTGATCATGTCTTGTACCTGGATAAACAATGATGTCAGTTCTGTATCATCTGGTATAAATTCCGCAGTTTCAATATGTAAGATAACCCTTTCTGCATACTGCGAGTCAGTAACTATACCACACCCCAACTTGATGTGATTGGCTAGTGGCTCTTCCCCCATCAGTTTGAGTTCTTAGTTGCACATGGAAGTATTGGCGCAGAGCCCTGGAGGCGATGGATCAGAGCTGCTTTGCTACATGCATGATTTTTCATACCTGGCTTCTGGTATCTTAATACACATGCATGCTTCCTATGAAAGAGAAGGTTCTGACTCCACAATCTCCACTCTCTCTGATTCCAACGACTTGTTTGCTGGATGTGAAGGCAACCTGGCTGTGACATCTGTCACCCATTGGTCACTAGGGTTGATTTAGCTGATCTGGCTGGCTAGACTGGTGTCTCCTTCCTCGCCATTCTGTGTTTGGCTCTCCAGAAGCTGAGTGTTTAATCAAAGAGGATGACCTTCCCCAGATAGAGGAGGTCAGATGTTCAGTCAAGGGTATACAATAGCTGCACTCTCCTGCCAGAATTTCCAGACAAGCTTCCGAAGGCTTGCTTGTTTGTGAGAGTCCCGTGAGTGAAGTCTTTTAGAAGACTTATTTTGTTTCATTTGCGAATGTGTTTTCCTACGTGTGTGTGTGTGTGTGTGTGTGTGTGTGTGTGTGTGTGTGTGTGTGTGTGTGCGCGCGCGCGTGCGCGCGCGCACCTAGAACTGGAGTTACAGATGGCTGTAACTGCCATGCAGGTGCTGGGACCCCAACCTTATATCTTCTGCAAGAGTAGTAAGTGCTCTTAACCCCTGAGCCATCCCTCCAAACACTACTCCTCCCATCCCCATCCTGAAATTTTGGTCTAAGATACACTCCATTAAACAACAGATTCTGAAGTTTCTGTGAAACATTTTGTAATGTTGAGACCGGAGTCACTTTGTTTCAGCAAAGGCCTTTCTGTGGTTATTCAATTTCTGAGATAAATATGAAGTTGGACTCTTTGGAGACGAGAGATCAAGGCATCTTAAGCTAGGGAGATCCAGAAATGAAGGGTGTGACTTGGCACCTGCAGGTAGAAAAGTTAGTCCGTGAACAGTATACGGCCAGTGCCTCCTTGCAGGTCCTGATGTTGTATCTCCTTGACTCCCAAACTCCCATTAAAAGCTATGGAAGCATCTATGTGTGAGGGAAAAGATGGAACTTTCCTACTAGAGAGATGCAGTGCTTCCTGGCTCAGCATTCTGGGGACTGCAGCATCTCTCAGAGAAAGAACAAAACCTCTGAGTGGCGTGGTAGCCTGTGAAGCCAGCTGAAGCCCAGCTACAAGCCAAGGACTGCAAACTGGCGTTGTGATAGATGAAAAGCAGGCTGCCTTGGCCACAATGTGACAATGCCTCGGCAGAAACAGAACCCACAGGATTTCTCAGCCTTGGTACAGTGGCACTGGGGACCAGGCAGTGCTGGGTTGTGAGGGACAACAGCAAGCCTAGGATGCTTAGCAGCAACTCTGAGCTCTCACCATTTGTGAGGACCCTCCTACGCTCCAGGCATTAGCAAAAAATTCTCCATCCCACGCACTAGATTCTCTACAGACCCTGGAGAAGGCTCTGGACTTTGTGGCGCATACAGTGCTGACTTAAAGCTAAAGGGATAAAGCGCTCTAGGCTGGAAGCACACTGGGAATAAGCAGAGACTGAGTCTGAGGCAATGGCTCAGTTGGCAGCGTACTCACTGTGCAAGCATGAGTTTGACCCCCAAACCCTCATAAAGGCCAGATCTAGTGGTGTGCCCTTGTATTCCCAGTGGAGCGACGCAGAGACAGAAAGATACCTGGGACTTGCTGAGCCTAATCTTTGGGGCCCTGGTTTCCAGGGAGGACCTAGTCTCAGAAAGTCAGGTGGGCGGTTCCTGAAGATGGACACCCGAAGTTGACTCTGTCATTCACATGCACACACATGGAACCCTCCCATTGAAGCACACAAACATATAAACATGTGTGCATATACACACTCACATGTGTGTGTGTGGTGTGTGTGTGTGTGTTGCCAGGCATGTATTCAAAAATTGTTTGCTATAATGTGGGAAAGGAGTGGTTCTGCTGTGTGTCTAGCTATTTCTATTTAATTGGAAATAGTTTTTCTCCAGGAAAATAAAAACCACTAGCGGGGCAGGAACGCTGACTCAACACTAAGAGCTCTTGCAGAGGACACAGGGTCAGGTCCTAGCACCCGCATGGTGGCTCACAGCCATACACTCCAATCCCAGTGTGTCTGGCTCACTCTTCCGGTCTCTACTAGCACCAGAAATATACAGGGTGCACCGACATAAATGCTAGTAAAACATGTTTTAAAATATCCTTTTTTAAAAAAAAAAATAAAACACTAGGTTCTCTCTCAGCAGGTTGTGTAAATCAAATGCAGCTTCCTCTTAAAAATCCTACATACTTTGTTGAAATTGCCAAAACAGGAACCCAAAATGAGCGTCTTCAATTTTGGTTTCCAACAGGCAAGGCTTGCAATTTGGTTCCAGCCACTTGTGAGCCACCTGCCCAGCACGGGCATTGCATTTGTAGCACCCTTGATTAGACATGACATTTTCTCACTCAGGTATTTTCCCCAAATTTGAGGAGAATCACATAGGGGGCCTTATTAAAATCCGTGTGCATCCCTTATGTGGAAGAGAGGGATGGGTTTTTACCCTCCAGGAGCTCACGAAGGAAGAGTGAAGGAGAAGACGACCCTGGCACAATACTACAGTGTGCTTTCTTTCCTCAGAGCCGGGGGGGGGCAAGGTGAAGTGCAGTCTCAATTGTTTCCAGAACGTGCTAAACTAAGGATCATTTCTCCTACCAAACACCACAGTTCTTTGCCAACTGCAGTGAGATATGGATAGTACCAACTTATCATAATGATGCCATGTTTGTAAAGAAAAGGCACACAAGATTCTGCTTGATGTGCTCATAAAAGATAGGACTCTCACACCACTTGCAGCCTTATTTGTCTCTGAACTGGGTTTCCAGGAAGCCACCAGGGCCCACCAGGATGGAGTGGAGACAAGGCTCCAAGAGAAGGCTGACCCAGAGGGCAGTTTTGAGGTAGGCAAAAATCTATCCCAGGGCCCTGCCTCTGCCTTATTGCCTTCTTACCCTAGCATGTTCTAGGCCCTTGAACCATAGGGCTTTATTTTAGGTGACCCAGACTCACACCTCCTGGGTGAGTCATGTATATTAGTTACTTTTCTCTTTACTATGGCAAAATCCCTCCTAAGAAGCAACTTAACATGACTACGGGTTTGTGTTGGTTCCCGCCTTGCTGCTGGTGCGTCAAGGAAGGGACCGAACGGTTGCAGGAGCTTGAGCCCGCTGTCACACGTGTCCACCATCCGGAAGCAGAGAGACGCAATGCTGGTGCTCAGCTCCCTCTCTCCTCTTTCTTCAGTTCGGCAGCCTAGGCTTTTAGGGTGGCGTCGCCCAAACATTCCTGGTGTATCCTCCCACTTCAGTTAAACCTGTCTGGAAACATCCTCACAGACACACCAGGGGTGGGTTTCCATGCTGGTTCTAAATCCAGACGAACCAACAGTGAAGACAGACCACCACACACGTGATGCTTGTTCTACCGCTTCAGATCGGACATAGTTACAGGAAGAGAGTGTGAACGCAGACAGGAAACTGCCTAGAGAGGAGAGACCAGGTGAATCTGCTACTTTGGACAACGACTGTCTTTAAAAATGAAGTATTTTGTTCTTGTTGTCATGGTAGGTGGGGTTGTTTTGCTGACTCCCCTGTCAGATGTCAGACAGCCCACTGAGGCAGAATGGGGACCTCAGAAATAAACCCACACGTCTGTAGTCAGCCCGGACACATCCTGGACAATGTGGCGAGAATGCGAGAGAGAAAAAGGACAATCTCTGATAGATGTTGGGAAAACTGGATGGATAGCTACATGCAGAACAAAAATAGATCTGTAATTCACACCATACACAAAAATCACCTCCAAATGAGCTAAAAATTCAATATAAGACCTGACTCTATGAAGGTACAGGGAGAAAATATAGGAAAAATGTTGCTTGACATGGACCTAGGCAACGTTCAGAGGGACTTAACACTCCGGGTCCAAGTGAGAAAAGCAAGGGGACTAATGGAATTCTGTCTAATGAAAGATTCTGGGTAGCAAGGCAGATGATCAAGAGTGCAGAGACAGCCTGGGGAATAGAGAAAAACATGTTATGTATCTGACAAGGAGGTGTTATAAAAAATGTTTTGGAAACACATACAACTGAATAGGAAAAGGTAAAGCAAAATGACCCAAAGAGCCTGAAGATATTCCTCAAAAGAAGACAGCCAGCAGGTGTATGTAGGGATATTCCACTTCCCTAATTAGCGGGGAATCAAAACCGCACGGTGCCATCTTAGGCCTGCTGGGATGGCGGTTAGGAGAAAGATAGGAACAACGTGAAGAGAATAGAATCCTTGTACACTCTTGGTGGGGACGTAAATTGCTAAGGTTATTTTTGGAAAATGGTATGGAAAAGTCCTCAAAAAATTGAAAATGAAATTATCTGTCATCCAGGAACAGCACTTGTGAGCAGACGCGCAGAGGAAATGTCAGCATCTCAAGGAGCTCTGCACTTCCTGTTCGTTTCAGCACCGATCACAGCGCCCAAGGTACAGAGTCAACCTGAGTACCGGCCCCAGGTGACTGCATGGAGACTTCTTATTAAATATACAGGCTGGAATATTATCCCATTTTCAATTTAAGACAGAGTCTCCTTGTGTTACCCTGGCTGGCCAAGAATTCTCTAGAATGTAGACCAGGCTGGCCTTGAATTCATAAATATCTGTCTGCCTCTGATTCCTGAGTGTTGGGGTTAAGAATGTGTGATATATATAGTGTGTGTATATATATAATGGTATTTTGAGAAAACAAAAGTGGCAGACATTATACAGTGGACAAGAGAAGGATAGTACTGTTCTATTTCTCTTAAATTGGAATATGAGACTGTCAGTTTCATAAAAACAGGCAGAGCGGTATTTCCTGGGGCAAAAGGGGGATATGTACATATTTACACACACATACATATATATACATACATAGATAGATAGAAATTATATGTATATATGCATATATATGTATATACAGAGAGAGAGATTGAATTTTTATGCCTGTAGATGTATACAGTCTGTAGGATAAATTCCCAGAAGTGGGATTACTGGGTCAAAGGGTAAATGAATTTTCAGTGTGGATAAAGAATGCCAAATTGCCCTCTGCATGGGTTGTGCCGCTTGCTCCCCTACCAGCAATGGATCCTAGCGCCTGCTTCTCTGCAGTCTTGCCAACAGAGTGATTTTGAACTTTTGGCGTTGTGCCAACCTGATAGGTGAGAAGAACTGTTTTGATGTGTTCTTGCTGTGCTTTGCCTCTTATTGTGAGTGAGATGGAGACTCATCACACACACGGAGGGAGGGAGGGAGAGAGAGAGAGAGAGAGAGAGAGAGAGAGAGAGAGAGAGAGAGAGAGAGAGAGAAATATATACAAGGGCTATCTGTGTTGTTTCTTCCTGTAAGTGGTCTGTTTGCAACCTTTTCAGACATATTTCTTCTCAGCTTCTAGCAGTTCTTTATATAGGAAAGGGATTAGTTCTTTGTTCTCTGTAATGTGACAACTATCAGCAGGTTTACTCTTTTATTTAGTTTGCTTATTTAAAATATGTGTATGTGGTGGCACCACACCTTTAATCCTAGCATTTGGGTCGGGGAGAGGCAGGTGAGTTTGAGGCCAACCAGAACTACAGAGTGAGACTTTGTCTCAAAAATAAACAAAAAATACATAAATATAAAATAAAAGTTATACTGGAGGGTATTGATCACCTCTGGGTTCTGTGAAATAGTCAGTGGGTCTTCTCTACTTCCAAAATCACCAAAGAATCCACTCATTCCTTACATTGCTTCACCAAAGATCCAAGTAGCTATTATTATGCTCATTTTATGGGCAAATAAATCTAGGCTTTTTATTAGGTTCCTCTTATTCCTAGCCTTTCTCAGGATGTGATTCAAGGGCTTAAAACCTAAACCTCCTCAGTGATACTTTGGAACCCTTATGTGGTGGATTCATGGCAGCTACTGTTCATGCTTTCTTCCAAATCTCTTTCTTTTTTTTAATGCTAAGACAACTGTAATCATCACAAGAAAGTTTTGCAAAAAAATATCATCTCAGTTGCTGAGGAATGGGGACTTCAAGGAAGCTTTAAGAAACACAAAATTGTTACAAATTTGTAAACACTATTGTTTGCACCTGAGCAAATACAAAGCAGTGTCTCCCAAATGTTATAAACATAGATACTGGAAGCCAAAATGTTCAAACCACCAGGACCAGGCACACCATGTACAGACGTCAGCAAATGTCCCTTTTAATTGAACGCTCAAAAGGATATCTGCAGGAAAGCAGAGAGGCCCTGCGGTGGCTACATTGGACTGCATTAAGGGACACCTGGAAGGCATGGCAGCCCTTCATCCCTGTCTCTCCCTTTCCCTCTGCCAGGGCCAGCAGGGAGGGAGCGAGTGACGTGTCTATTGCGGACTAGGAAAAATACTCCGTGTGAGAGCCAGTCTCCTGAAGAAAGATGACCCAGTTGAAGGTTTACACCTGTGCTTCTTCCTCCAGAGCTCCAGCACCCGCGAGGATGCTCTCCATCCGTGCAAGCTGGTCAGTAAGATTCACAAATGGCAGATGAAGTGGCTTATGCAAGGTCAACTTAGATGCAGAGGTTCCAAGGGGTCCTCTAAAATCTGCTATGATCCATTGAGGAGTGCTGTCTCCAGGGCTATGTAGAGACTGACTTTGAGGCCAATCCTAGGCACAGTGTTGAGACAAAGGAGAGAGAAGTTACATTTGGGCCATTCACACACAACCCAGCGAAAGACTTACAGTTACTTTAGAGACTCAAAGTCTGACCAGCTACCAGGATATGCTTAGCATCCAAATGCCACAGTTTTAAAATGCTGTGCTCATGTCCCGAGAGTGGCGGGGGTGGGGGTGTCACTTATCTAGAAAGTGAAGTTCCTGTTTGGTTTTATACTTTTACTTCTCCCTAAAATTCAGTGTTCTGGATCATATACTGTGGCTCAAACCGGCCTGCTGTATGCAATGCAGTCTGTTGTCCTCACTGACCTGCTGTATACAATGCAGTCTGTTGTCCTCGCTAACCTGCTGTATGCAATGCAGTCTGTTGTATACAGCAGGTCAATGAGGACAACAGGCTGCATTGCATACAGCGGGTTAGCGAGGACAACAGACTGCATTGCATACAGCAGGTCAGTGAGGACAACAGGCTGCATTGCATACAGCAGGCTGGTTTGAGTATGTTACTTTGCACAGGCTCAAATAGTCATTCAAAACATTTATCCAGTGCTTGTTGTATGCCCAGAACCAGGTTAGATGCTAAGACTACAGGACGGGGTGACTAGAAAATCTCAAACATAGCAGATTTTCCCCAAATATGCTCATAAAAATTTCACATTTAGGTGAAGTACCTTTCTGTTTTTTTTTCATTTGTGACTCATGATTTTCTTATATTGAAAAGAGCCATAGCTCTTTTCTTTTGTATTTAACTAATAAACATCTACATTGATGTGCTACTAAGTGATTTATTAAATACTCCTAGAGCATGTAAATGTTAAAACCAAGTTAAAGCAACCCATATCCCTTAATCCCTTCATGGTGAAAACTTTGCTTAATTCCAAATCTTGAGTTTTTTCTATTAATTCTTCTTTCTTTTTCTAAAATATTTAAATTTCAAGTTTACATTTGAGTCAGTTATCCATTTGGGCTAATTCTTGGGTAAAGGTTGGGTTTCAAGTCCAGTTTTCTTCCTTCCCTTCCCCACCCTTTCCTTTTTCTTCCCTTCCTTTCCCTTCCTTTCCCTCCCTCCCTCCCTCCCTCCCTCCCTCCCCCTTCTTCATTCTTCCTTGCCAATAGATAGCAATTGCCCAGAAACAAAGTCCCGGAAATGGTATCATTCCTTCACTGAGTTCCATTTGATTTAAACCTTGAGGAAAACTCAGCTGAGCATATTTATGGAACTCTACTTCTGTGCTCTCGATCTTGTTCCATTGATCTCTCTGTCTCTGACTCTCTCTCCTTATCACAGTCTTCATTGCTGTACATGTTATAGGAGTATTGAAATTATGTTCAGTTTCTTTTCCTCCTCTTTCTCCTCTTCCCTCTCCTCTTCTTCCTCTTCTTTTGAACTATTCTAGACCATCTGCTCACCCATCTACATTTTAAAGTAATGTTTTTTATATTAAAAAAAAAACTTGCTGAGGCAGGAGAGATAGCTCAGTGGTTAAGAGCACTTGACTGCTCTTCCAGAGGTCCTGAGTTCAATTTCCAACATTTCTTCTTCTGGTACACATGAAGACAGGACACTCAAATACATAAAATACATGAATAAATAAATCTTTTTTGAAAAACCTGCTGAGGCCAAGTGTGAAGGCACATGCCTTCAATCTCAGCATTCTGGAGGCAGAAGCAGGTGTATCTCTGAGTTCAAGGCCAGCCAGGTTTACATATCAAGTCCTGGGCCAACCAGGGCTGTGTAGTGGGGTCCAATCAAAAAACAAAAACAAAACAGAAGCTTACTGAGATATTGGTAAGAATTGTGTTAGTGTCGTGTTTGTGTTGGGAGAAAACTGACATTTTACTTGTCAAGCCTCTGCCCCAGGACACAGAATGCCCCTGTCTCTTCACTTGGCTAGGCCTTTGGGATTGCTTTCATTAGTATCGGGTAATTTTCAACACTCAAATCCTGTATATACTTTACTAGATTTACAACCAAGTATCTTACAAGCAATTGTGAACAGTATTATATTGTTAACTTTGATGCCCAGGTTTATTACTAGTATATAAAAATGCATTTAACTGATATGTTTTTATACCCTATACTCCCAGAATAGGAATATGGAATCACATGTTACTTCTTTCTCTATATGTATTGTTTAAGTCTTTTCTACATAGACAACCGTGTCATATAGATGGGGGCAGTTTGTCCTTCCTTTCTCATCTATATGTCTTTTGTTTTCTTGTCTTGCTTACTGCCCTGGCTAGCAATCTATTTGAAATAGTGGCTAAAAAAAAAATGAAAAAACAAAAGACAAGTATTCTTGGAGTGTTCCTGATCTTGGGGGAGCTGCTTTGTCTCTGTGTTCAATGTTAGTGATGAGATTTTGTAGACACCCTCTGTTGAGGAAGTCCCTCTCTAGTCTTAGTTTTCTGATAACCATTTTAAATCTGTAGAAATTAAGTAGTTTTGTACTTATTGCTGCATTCACATGAGTTTTCTTCTTTAGTCATGGTAACATGGTATGCTTCAAGGACCAATTTTTAAATATTTAAGCCAGATTTTCATTCCCTGGGATAAATCCTACTAATTCATGAGGTGTAATCTTTTTATGTTTATACATGTTGAATCTTATTCCTGTCGGGAAGGTAGATGTTTGGGTTTCTGAGGTGTTCTCCACTAAAGGCATCAGGGAGAGGACTGTGTCACTGTCAGTGAAAATAGAAGGTTCAGAGTCGGTATTTGCACATCTGTGACTAACCTCATGCAGCAGGGGACATTGGACACCTTTCTTCAGCCTTTGTGGTAGATGTCTGAGCTCCTACTCACCATTTCCTAGCCTGGGATAGGGTCTGTGATAGTCTTGTCTGCAGGGTTTGGCTAGAGTAGAAAAGTTATTATCTCAACATTTGCTTGTCAGGTGACCCTTGCCCTTCACCCCATCCCTCAGCTTTTCAGTTCCCAGAGTTGTGTACACCAGATCTGGAGATACGTGAGGCAGAAAGAAAATCCACGGATTCACTATTGGATTGTCAGTCGAGTCTCAGATTTCCTCTCCAGTCTGCCTTCCTCTGTGCACCCTTCTAGCCACCCATGTTTATTTTATGTGCGTTCTCTGGGGTTTGGGTGGCACTCAGAAAAGGCGTCAGAAACAGGTGCATTGACCCCATTCACTCAGAAGCGAGACTCCATTGTGTGTCTTTGTGTCTTGCCCCTGTTTTGATCTTTTAGATTACCTAAGGGTTTCCTCATAGGACCTACTAAATACTCTAGCTATGGAACTCAGTTTAAAAATGATTTGATTTCAACTTAGAAATACTGAAAGCAAGTATTCTATAATAGACCAGCCTTGTAATATTGTGTCCCTACAGCACCACCACTGATACCTGGGGCCAGGTGACTCTTGGCTGGGGGGACGTCTATATGACTTGTAGACTACCTACAGGAGCCTACTACTGTCTACAGTGCCTGGATGTTACCCATTAGACTCCAGCGATACTCTGCACTGTGGACATCAGCAATGAACATGCATGGTCAAGTTTCACCTTTGGCCATGCACTCAGTTTTCCTCAAAGATAATTTTTGCTATCATCTTTTTAAAGTAGTGACCAAACAATGTAGCTTTCAGCAGGGGCATGCCTGTAATCCCAGCTAGTAAGGAAGCTAAGGGGGATGATCCCAAATTTGGGTAACATAGTAAATTTGAGGCCAGCCTGGGTAACAGTAAATTCAAGGCCAGTCTGGGTAATGTAGTAAGTTCAAGGCCAGCCTAGACAACTTAGCAAGACCTTATTTCAAAATAAAAATATAAAAAGCTCTATTAATGTAACTGAGTAGTACAGTAGTTGTCTAGTTTATAGTCAAGTCTAATCCCCTATAACACAAACAAAAATCAAGCTTCCAAAGAACATTTGAAGAAGTAAGGTGTCCAAAAAATGCATATACATATTGTTTTTCTCTCTCCTCCTAGACTGGGTCTTTAAAGAAAACAATGGCAGCATTCAAGGGGGATTTTTCTCTCTGAAAATTGTCCTGCTGACTGGAACATTGCCTCACTTAGCACTTTTCCTACTTGTGGGACCTCCAAGGACCTGCCGCGGTCAGTGGAGACTTCGCAGTGGGTGGAGAGATGTGTTAGCCTCCTGTGCTCTGCCAGCGTTTCCCACACAGACAGTCAAATAAGAGAAAGAGAATTACATTTCACAGTTTATATCTCAGCGTCGAGTCTAGAGACAGAGGGCAGCAGGCTAACATCTCTAGCAAGAACCTTCTTTCCTTTGTTAGCAACAGAGTGGAAAGACCTTTGCTTGCCCAGTGGACGATAGAAACTTGTTTGGAGGTACGAGGTAGAGTAAAAGAGAAAGGGGGCGTCTTCAGCTTCTCTAGGTAATATTCTAAAACTTAAGGGTCCTATACTACAAAAGACGAATGACAGAAAGACATTGAGTAGACTCATTTAATAGAGCTACATGACTTTGAGAAAGCCATTTGTGTCTTACCTATGAAATGAGGATATTAAAGTGAAGAACTTACAATGGTAAATTAATTCATATGCATTAAAAACTGTTCAGGGTACAGGATAAAGATGGCTTCCTGGAAGGGGGAGGTGGCCCAGTGGGTAAAATTTGGAGGAGGAAACTGGAGGAGCAGGGTATGAATCCCTATCACCCATCACCCCCATGAAAGCAGACACAGTGCAAGTATGTGCCATGTTGGTACTTTTATAGGGACAAGGGAGACCCAGACAGCAGCAGAAAAGGGACAAAGAGACCTGTCTCAATCAAGCAAGGTGGGAGACAGACACTGACACCCATGGCTGTCTTCTGTGTTGAAATCTGACAGAAATCCATGGCTTTCTTTTCTTGGGCTTTTCTTCTTCTTTGGAGCACCCAGGCAATGAGCCCTGAGGTTAAACTGCAAGTGTGCTCAGCACCCCTGCTCTACGACACCGAGCACATAAGGTCTGAGTAAGGACTATGCCTCCACAGTCCTGTTTGTGGTAGCTAACACTGTGTCCAACTTGTAAGGAGCCTCAAAAACTAAAACTATTTGTTAGTGGGTGAATGAGCTTTAGGGAAATACCATACCCAAGGGCCCCTTGATGGTAAGCAAGATACATGGATTTGAAGAAAAGAAAAACAGAGGAAGGGTAGGAAGAAAGAAAGGGGAACATTGCATAAATCCAGTTTCTTATGCATTTTTAAAAACTTTATAGGCTAAATGCATACAATGCTTGTTAGGATCTCTAGCTCTTCTTCATAACCTATTTCAGACACCATAAATCCACATTGTTTTCCATCTCTCTTTTGTTTTTCTTTCTCAAAAATCTGCATACATGTGTGTGTGTTTGTGCACATGCATGTGCAAGCATGTTCACACATGCATGCATATGAGTGCCTGTGTGGCATGGTGTATGTGGAGGTCATTGGATAATGGAGATGTTGGTCCTCACCTTCTACCTAGTTTGAATCAGGATCTCTTGATGCTTGCTTCTGGGAACACCAAACTACCTGGCCTATGAACTTCTGGGAATTCCCCTGTCTCCACTTCCTAGCTCATCATAGGAGCATTGGGATTACAGGGGGAACATGTCATACCAGGTCTGAGAGATGGCCCAGCCTCTTGCTTTTGAACTTATGAGACAGGATCTTACTATGTGTAGCACAAGTTAGCCTCAAACTCTTGATCTTTCTCTAACTCTGCCTCCCAAGTGTTGGGATTCCAGGTATAAACCACCATACCTGGCTCTCTCTATTAAAAAACATTTTAAAATTGATTTATTAAGTGAGTTTATTAAGCTTTTCTGTACCAGTGATTGGTCTGGCAGTGTGATATGGTATGGAAGAGAGCAAAGTTCTAATACAGCTTTCTTGTTTTGTCTTTTGGTTTTGTTTGTTTGTTTGTCTTTAAGGCGTGTTCTTCATTTATATCCCTAGCTGGCCTGGGACTTGTGTAGTCCAGGCTGGCCATGAACTCACAGAGACCCACCTGCCTCCGCCACCCTAGTGATAGAACTAAAGACATTTGCCACCACACCCAGATTCAATAGAGTCTTTTAAGTATACAGAACTCTGTTCATCTCTCCTTCTGTGACTAGCATCCTGATCTTGAAGGGCCCAATTCCAAGGCTGGAGATGCTGCTCAGGAGTACACCATTTACCTCACAGTGCCAGGTTCACTGATGCCAGAAAAACAGAACTCACATTCTAGTTCTGAGAAACACAGTAAGAAAATAAATTAGTCACCAAGGTCTGGGGAGATGGCCCAGTTAGTAAAGTGTTTGTTGTACAAGCTTGAGGACCTGAGTTTGGTTCTCCAGTCCCACATAAAATTCTGGGCTCAGTGGTATATGCCTGCAATCCCAGCTCTGAGGAAGCAGAGACAGGAGGATCCCTGGACCTTGCTGGCCAGTCAGCCAGCCAACTTCACCGAGTGAGTTCCAGGTTCAGTGAGAGATCCTGTCTCCAAAAAAGAAGAGGAAGAAGGAGAAGGAGAAAGAGAAGAAGAAGAAGAAGAAGAAGAAGAAGAAGAAGAAGAAGAAGAAGAAGAAGAAGAAGAAGAAGAAGAAGAAGGAAGAAGAAGAAGAAGAAGAAGAAGAAGAAGAAGAAGAAGAAGAAGAAGAAGAAGAAGAAGAAGAAGAAGAAGAAGAAGAAATAGAGCACTAGATAAAAATACCTGCTAATCTGCTGTTGACGTCTGGTCCACCCACTTGCACACACATGTACACATGTATATACAGCACACACACACACGCACACACCTCATCAAAATGCCAGCCAATGATAAGTTAAGAACAGCGAAGGGCAGCCAGACAGAGCAGAGCATCGTTGTGTGTGAGAGGAGTTGCAGAAGCCTTCGAGTAGACACTTGAGCTGGTTCTAGCGAGTTGAAAGCAGAGCCACAGGATGTCTTGGGGCAGTGATCAGTCCAGGCAGAGGAACCAAGGCCCTGAATCTGGAAGGTACCAGCTATCCTCTGATGATAGCCAAGAGGTATCTGAGGCAGAGTAAGGATGGGAACATTTGGATGTTGGGGAAGTTGTTCTGAGCTTTATGGTCTCTGTTTAAGACTTTATTTTGAATGAGATGGGGAACTACTGTTAACTTGGATGTACAAAAATATGACCTAATACATACTTCAAAAGAACAGTCATTGGAGTTTGGGGTCTATCTCAGTTATCTGTCTATACTTAGCATGTATAAATCCTAGAGACAGTCCTCAACACAATTAAACTAAACTAAGCAACAACAACAACAGTAATAATAATAATAATAAACAACTCTATCCACCCTTTCTGTGCATCTCCAAGCTCCATTTCCACAACCCCAGCCTTCATCTCAGAGCCACCCCACTGCACCCCATACTGCGAGCTGAATCCTGAAGCCACTTAGAACCCAGCCACTAAGACCAATTCACTCTCCATACGTCGCAGTGTTGAGGTTGAGACACCATCAGTCTAAGCTCAAGGAAGAAGTCAGGAAGTCTCCTAACCAAGGACGTGCCCTTGAGGCAGTTCTCCAACCTGTGGATGGTGGGAGGGTTGAACTTGAAGACCTCTGTGGTGCTTTCCAGTTCACAGTAGGTGTGGTCACAGACTGTTGTGTTTCTACGCCTCAAGGCAGCTGCCCCTGGACAGGGAGGCTGTGAGGAGGATGTTAGGACCAACAAATACTTCACAGAGATCTAGAACTTACTATGTGCCAGTTATTGCACTTAACATCCTACGTATGACATCTCTTTTCCACTTACAGGTGGAAAAACAGACATTAATTTATTCAAGTTCTCAGGTCTAGTGAAGACTCTCTGCTGTGTGCTCAGCTGGGCCCTTTATGACTGCCGTTCACTGACAAAAGTCTCTTATAAAAGAAGGACCCTAAACACTGCCACTGTGGCTGACTGTGACACTCTAGCTCAATTATATAAATACATGTTTTTTTCTCTGTCAAGATTATTCTTAAAATCCAGACTAAACTTCTATTCTGGGTTTTAAAGCATCCGGTTAAGCTGTCATATGTTTTGCTAAGTAATTACGAGCCTAGCAGACTAATCTTATTGGTAAAATAAGATGTGTTGGAACAATAAGATGAACAAATTACAACCTCCAAAATGTGTTTGAAGGCAAGAGTTCTGCCTGGATGTTTGTTGATGAAAAAAAAAATGAAGTTGCAGGTTGGGGGATGTTATTACCTAAAAATGTGTTAATCGTGATCTGTTGAACCCTCAAATATATCTAAAATGTTTCCTAGCAGGTTTAGGAAATGTATCTTCATCCATCCTTTCCCTTCTTCTTCCTCCCTCCACCCTACCCCTTTCCTCTTTTCCCCCTCCTTCTCATTTGGAGTCTCTTTAGATACTAGATGTTCACCTCTTTAGAAATTTCTGTTATAATATTAATGAAACAACTAAAATAACATTTTAACTGACCAAAGACTAGAGTTGAGCATGCATTTCTGAATGCATGTTGCCGAAGCTCATCGTCCACATGACCTGTGTCGTTCGTGGCATGTTCTTTATTGAGCTCTGAAAAGATGGACGCCTATCAAATCATATTCATTTCCAAGGCAACTCTTGAAGACTCTTGAGCAAATCTCTGTTTGCTTCTTTGTACAACGTGGCATGAGTACAGTGGCCATCTGTTCCGAATGAGAGATGACGAGGCAATGAGAATAGATATCTCTCAAAGGCAGAGACAGAAAACTGGACATCTGGATCATTTTACAGAATCCAAAATATATGCTCTCTACAAAGCAGCAAGGTCTGTTTCCTGTTATCTCACAGTTTTCTTTCTAGAGCGTGGTTGTCACTGCCTCTTCTAAATAATGTTGTCATTAGACTGCTGGAGTCCGTCCTTCCTTACTGCTGCTCAGATGTCATTAGACATGATGACTAAAAGGAAATGAGAATTAGATTGTAGGAGAGAAAGATCTAGAAGAGACCTAGATTTTCAAAGAAAGAGCTACATGTCTGACCTGGAGAGCTAGCTTGCATACTGCCCGGCTGACTTGCAGCCCTTGTGTGTCAAGAATCTTTCTCCAAGACACAGTTCCACATGTTTGAACGGAGACGGAGAACATGAAGTTTTTATTTTAATTAAATGGAGGAACATACGGACAGAATATTAAGCCAAATATGTAATATGTGTACATGTATGTTGTGTTCATATGCTATAACGTGTTTGAGAGTAGCAGCATGATGTAGTGGAAGTAAGCATATCACACCATGCTCGGACTTTCTACAAACTTTCTGTTGAAGTAAACTACAGAGTCTGATCACAGCCTGTGAAGTTCAGCTGATCTGGTCCCTGGCTCCTCAGTTTTCCTCTCTTCCATGATTTCCTTAACCGACTTAACCAAGCCACCACCACTTCCCAGCATCTTCCCCTCTCCTCGTCTTCAGCCAATATGTAATGGTCAGTGGTCACTGGCTGGCTTTGTCTTTACCACCAGCCTGTTCTCTCAGCCTCTGTCTCTATGTTTCTGTCTGTGTGTGTGTGTGTGTGTGTGTGTACGTGCATGTGTGTGTGTGCATGCGTGTGTGTGTGTGTGTGTGCATGTGTGTGCGTGCATGCGTGTGCGTGTGTGTGTGTGCATGTGTGTGTGTTGAAGCTAGCTGATCTGTTTCTCAGTAGGGAAGAATGAATGCACTCTGAAGGGTGAAGATGGAGGTCAATGGCTAAAGGGCTCGTCGTGCTGATCTACACTGTACGCAGGCTTTATACTATTTCTAAAGCTGTACAACTGACAGCTTCCTGACGGGGACTTTTGTACCCAGTTGATTGACTCTTGGGAGGGGACAATGATATGTCTTGTTCTTTACCAGCAAGTCTGTGATCCTACGAGCTTTAGACAGTTAATGCAATTGCCTTCCACAGAGTAGAGATTGCCGCATCTCTACCCAGAGCTAGAGACAGGGCTATCTCTCACCCTTTTGACTAGTAGTAATGTGTGCCTTCTCTCAGCTCTTGGTATTCAAGTTGTTGCTTGAACAGGGAGAAGCCTGTCTACTGATCTCCAAGCCTGCTACTGTGCAGATCTAGCAGTTTCCCTTCAAGAGTTGAGACTCTAAAATCATTTAAGAGATGTGTCAGTATGACTGCCTTTGGATGAAATTGGCCATCGAAGGGTTTAGTGTTTGCATTCTTGCTGACTTTCAGGCCTTGGAGAATCATTAAAGGAACCCAACCAGATGGAGTTTGGTTGCTTTGGGATCCTCTGAAAGTGAAATGAAAGACAATGAAATTAAGACAGCAGTCAAGTACATTAGGGCCAAAGACCAATAGGCTCACTCCTAAGATTGTAATTGGCCCAACACATTTCTCTGTGTGTGTGTGTGTGCGCGCACGTGTGTGTGTGTACAGTGTGCTCATGAACACATGTGTGTGCAGGCACACATGTGTAATTTGGTTTACTGTGTCTGTGTATCTTTGTAGATGTTCATAGAAGCCATGTATCATTCATTTTTTGATTTTATATATATATATTTTATTGATTTTCATTGAGCTCTTCATTTTTCTATGCTCCCCTCCCTACATATATCCTTCCCTTCAACCCTCCCACAAGGTCCCCATGCTCCCAATTTACTCAGGAGATATTGTCTTTTTTCTACTTCCCATGTAGATTAGATCCATGTGTGTCTCTCTTAGAGTCCTCATTGTTGTCTAGGTTCTAGGTTCTCTGGGATTGTGAATTATAGGCTGGTTTTCTTTGCTTTATGTTTTAAAAACCACTTAGGAGTAAGTATATATGATAATTGTCTTTCTGGGTCTGGGTTACCTCACACAAAATGACGTTTTCTAGCTCCATCCATTTGCCTGAAAATTTCAAGATGTCGTTATTTTTTCTGCTGTGTAGTACTCCATTGTGTAAATGTACCACATTTTCCTTATCCATTCTTCAGTCGAGGGGCATTTAGGTTGTTTCCAGGTTCTGGCTATGACAAACAATGCTGCTATGAACATAGTTGAGCACATGTTCTTGTGGTATGATTGAGCATCCTTTGGATATATAACCAAAAGTGGTATTGCTGAGTCTTGAGAAGGGTTGTTTCCTAATTTTCTGAGAAATTGCCACACTGATATCCAGAGGGGCTGTACCAGCTTGCACTCCCAACAGCAATGCAGGAGTGTTCCCTTTACCCCAAGACCTCTCCAGCATAAATTGTCATCAGTGTTTTTGATCTTGGCCATTCTTACAGGTGTAAGATAGAGTCTCAGAGTTGTTTTGATTTGCATTTCTCTGTTGGCTAAGGATATTGAGCATTTCCTTAAGTGTCTTTCAGCCATTTTAGATTCCTCTGTTGAGAGTTCTCTGTTTAGGTCTGTACTCCATTTTTTTATTGGATTATGTGTTCTTTTGATGACCAATTTCTTGAGTCCTTTGTATATTTTGGAGATCAGACCTCTGTCTGATCTGGGGTTGGTGAAGATCTTTTCCCATTCTTTAGACTGCTGTTTTGTCTTGTTGACCGTGTCCTTTGCTTTACAGAGCGTCTCAGTTTCAGGAGGTCCCATTTATTAATTGTTTCTCCAGTGTCTGTGCTGCTGGGGTTATATTTAGGAAGTGGGCCATGTATCATCCTCAACAGCAAGTGTCATCATTCTTCAGCTACAGAATTTTCTGCCTTTAAGGATCTAGAGCAATGGTTCTCAATCTTCCTAACACTGTGACTATTTAATACAGTTTCTTGTGCTGAGGTGACCCCCAACCATAAAATTATTTCATTGCTACTTCATAACTGTAATTATACTACTTCCATGAATTGTAATGTAAATATCTAAAATGCAGGATATCTGATATGCAAACCCTAAGGGGTCATGGCCTACAGGTTGAGAACCACTGATGTAGAGCAAGCAGAATTATTTTGACCACAATGCATCATAAGCTAATAGCCACAAAGAAATCTCTAAGTTCCCTTCAGGACCGAGTTTATACATTCTACAAAGTAATACTTTAAAACCAAAAGAACCTATCATTTGAGGTCTGATATTACCTCTTCAATCCAATATAAGAAATGCGCTGACCTTATATATGACATTAGGGACACCCAGACAATATTAATCACTTTCCTTTTGAAAAAGACAACTAACTTAGGTTCATGTGGGTGTAGGGAAGGCAGAAGTACAAGTGGAGCAAGACCTGGTAACCTGTAGCATATGGTCCTGAAAATAGGAAGGTAATAAAGATGCTGTAACCAGATTCAGCGTCCACACACAGGAGGAAACTGGATGCAAATAAAAGAACAGGGAATTCCATGGTCCTAACCCAAAGTCTCCAACCCTTACCACAATGAAGATGTGGGAAATTCAATTAAAAGCAAATGGAGACACCAGAAGCTATCACTGGGCTCTCTCTAGAGATGCTGGCTGGAACCCTGGTCCTTGTGGACACCATCAGAAGAATCTGCATGAGACACACAGAGCTTAGCATGGAAGGCAGGCAGGAGTTATTTCTGAGAAAAGTGGAGGTCCCTCAAGGGCTGAGAGTAAACTATCACCAAAGGGGCCATTGCAAGCAGAGCACACTGGAATGGGGTGAGGATGTC
Source organism: Ondatra zibethicus (assembly GCA_004026605.1). Lineage (NCBI taxonomy): Eukaryota > Metazoa > Chordata > Mammalia > Rodentia > Cricetidae > Ondatra > Ondatra zibethicus. The sequence goes on from PVIU01017371.1 coordinate 20,118, forward strand.
AAGAACCAGAGGCAACCATCGTCCTAGTTACTTCTCTGATGCAAATAGCCCCCCGTTTTTTTTCTCATCTTGGTATTCTGTGTCAGACCAAAGGCAGGGACTCTAAGCTATTTCCTTTCAGTGCTAAAGTAGAACATAGGGACTTGTTCGTGCTGGGAAAGCCCTCCACTGCTGAGCTATACCCATTCTTATTTCCATTTTGAGAGAAAGTCTAGCTAAATTGCTTAGGCTGTCTTAGCCCTTACTCTACAGCCCAAATGGTGCTTGACCTAGTGATGCCTCAGCCTCAGTCTCCTGAGAGACCAGGGTTCCAGGCCTGCAGAACCAGGTCTCACTTTCTTTCAATCAATTTTTTTAATGATTGAATTAAATCATTCATTAAAAAAATACTGAATTACATATATGCCGACTTAAAAGTCAGTTTCGTTTTTAAGGATCATGTGGCCATGAGAAAGGGGCTCAACCTTCCCACACCTCAAAAGTAATGATGCTGATTCTCTGGAAATTCAGTCCATAAACTCTTCCATTTCAGGAAATAGTGGAAGACTTACATGTTCATAAGAGCATTGTTGGAGTTAGTGAGCTGACTCAGTGGGTAAAAGCACTTGCTTGGCCATACCTCTTACAGTGCGAAGATCTACTTTGTTTTGACTTTAAACGTGTTGGGAACTGTTAATGAGAGTGGCTGTACCCACCCATCCCTGTCTCCATACTACTGATGTGGGCACCATTTCTGCCCCTGGATATTGCAAAGAAGGACAGCCACCTTTGTCATTTTTGCCACCCATGCTCTGATTCTCACGCAGCAACAGGAACGGGTTGGAGTCATGTGGGCTTCAAAGCAAGACCAAGATGCAGTAAAATGATGAAAACTAGGTTCTTTCTGGCAGCCCCCATTAAACACTGTTGGGAAAATCCACACCCCTGAGCGTTTTATGATCTCAGTTTGACTAGTACTTTGTTTCTTGTGATTCACTTGGCCAGGGGCGTTGCTTTAAAGAAAACGAAAATCAGATTGGCACAGAATGCAGCCATCACAGAGCATGCTGGTGTTGGATGGGCAAAGTCTAGTTAAAGGCTCTCTTCCCTTCAAGCTCAGAGCTCTGAGGAGCATATTCCTATACAACATTCAAAGGTCAGAATATTTTCACATAAGCAAATTCTCTCCCTTTTCTCTTTCCAGGCTGGAGCATCTTCATCTTTTCCAAAACTATAGTCCATACTGAGAAACCCTCCTCCCATGATTTAGTCTTCAGGATAAATTATATACAAACAGAAAATCCATCTTATTAATAGATCATGGCGTAGTGCTGAGAAGGAGTCAACATAGGAACTAATGAACACTGACCTCGCCTTCCAGAATCTACAGTGTTCCCGAGGGGGTTGTACCCACCATTGAGATGTTCATAATGTAAAATTTATGCATGATGAGCTTCAGCAGTAGACACTTGCAACACATGTCATCTTAAAAATAAACTCTCTCTTCTTCAGGCAAAGGTGTCAGAGGCAGTGCTGCTTGTTCTTCTGACAAACAAGGTTAAAGGAGAAATGGATGCAGAGAAGCTAGCTCAGAGCCTGGTGTGGGCTCTTCACAGCCTCCATCCTCCCCTTTGCCTCCCATTAGTACAGCACTACGTGCCCAGCAGCTCATGTCTAACCAGCTGCTTGAATATCAAGTCTACAACTGCCGTGGTCAGCAGGGTCCAGGAGTTCCTCACTCTGCGGGTTGTAACTGTGTCCATGGTGGTGCAGTAAAAACAATCCGAAACCCAACTGAATGGAGTTTTGTCTTTTAATTTGATGTTGAAATCTCTTTAGTTAAATACTATGCGTACATGGCTGCGTTGTCTCTCTGTTCCCTGCTCCCTGTTGACTCTCCCCATGGGATGCTCATGTTTCTTGTCTCACTGTTCATGTGTGCTCCTGTGTCTCACACTGGCGCATTGGAACACGGGTTACACCATAGCGGTGCTCATGGGATTTAAGTCATGCGGAAGAAGGGGGTCAGAGACAATCTTAGGTGGTGTTCTTTAGGCAACATATACCTTTCTTCTAGACTGGCCTGACACTCACAAGGTAGGCTAGGCTAGGCTAGCCAGTGAGCCCCTGATAGCTGCCTGTCCCCACCTCTGCAGTGCTGGGATTGCAAACCCCCAAGCCTGGCTTTTTAAGAACCTGGGGCTCACACTCTGGCCTTCAGGCATGCAAGGCATGTGCTTTGCCTGTGCTATCACCCCAACCCTGTGTTATTGTAAATCTCTTTTATAGCTGAGCCATGGAGTGCCTGTGCTAATGTTGGTTTCTCTGTACATTGTTTTGCTTCACTACAGTTAACATCAGTCTTGTTTGCTATTGGTTGGTTGAGTGAAAGAAAGCATTACATCAATCCTCATTCAATTTGTTGGTCACTGAATTCTCCTTGTGATGTTTGGACATACGTAGCACTTGCCATCTTCTTATTACTATAGAAGAGTGTAGACACAGAAGCTCTAGTCCACTTCCCTATGGAAGTCCTCTACCGTGGAACTCACAGCTGCAGTCCTCCACTGTACAGCTGCAGTCCTCCACTGCATAGCTGCGGTCCTCCACTGCACAGCTGCGGTCCTCCACTGCACAGCTGCGGTCCTCCACTGCACAGCTGCGGTCCTCCACTGCACAGCTGCGGTCCTCCACTGCACAGCTGCGGTCCTCCACTGCACAGCTGCAGTCCTCCCCTGCACAGCTGCAGTCCTCCACTGCACAGCTGCAGTCCTCCACTGCACAGATGCAGTCCTCCACTACACAGCTGCAGTCCTCCACTACACAGCTGCAGTCCTCCACTACACAGCTGCAGTCCTCCACTACACAGCTGCAGTCCTCCACTGCACAGATGCAGTCCTCCACTGCACAGCTTCAGTCCTCCACTGCACAGCTGCAGTCCTCCACTGCACAGCTGCAATCCTCCACTGCACAGCTGCAGTCCTCCACTGCACAGCTGCAGTCCTCCACTGCACAGCTGCAGTCCTCCACTGCACAGCTGCGGTCCTCCACTTACAGCTGCGGTCCTCCACTGCACAGCTGCGGTCCTCCACTTACAGCTGCAATCCTCCACTGCACAGCTGCGGTCCTCCACTTATAGCTGCGGTCCTCCACTGCACAGCTGCGGTCCTCCACTGCACAGCTGCAGTCCTCCTCTGCACAGCTGCAGTCCTCCACTACACAGCTGCAGTCCTCCACTACACAGCTGCAGTCCTCCACTACACAGCTGCAGTCCTCCACTGCACAGCTTCAGTCCTCCACTGCACAGCTGCAGTCCTCCACTGTACAGCTCACAAGCTAGGACCCTGCTTCATGTCTTTTCTGAGTCTGGTGATCAATGTCTTGCTCCCATACCTTACTATTCTTTAACTCACTCTCTTGTTTTGGTCAAGCATATTTTCCAATATCTTTCTAAGAAAATATTTTCAAGAAGTAAATTTGGGGGTGTTGAGCTGTGAAAATATCTGTATCTTACTTTCATATTTAATAATGAATAATTTGATGGATTGGAAATTATTTTCTTTACAACTTTAACGAAAGGCAAGTATCATGTCCATAACCCCATAACTCAAGAATCTGAGGCATGAGGATCATAAGTTTATGGATGTTGACTTGAACTACCTAGGAAGACCTGTCTTGATAACAATAAAAAATGAAAAGCTAATAAATGATTAGACTTGAAGGCATTTCTCCAGCATCTTCTGGTGTTTACTACTGCTCTTTTGAAATCCCAAAGTCACGCTAACTTATCTCTAGCTCCACCGTGTGTGTGTGTGTGTGTGTGTGTGTGTGTGTGTATGTGTGTGTGTGTGTGTGTGTATGTGTGTGTGTGTGTGTGTTTCACATCTCTTGTGAAATGTAGTGATAGTACACCCTTGGGGAGGCTCATTGAATAGACTGTTTTGATCTAGAAAGAAATTTATTTCCTTCTTCCACCAGGAATATTTTTGAACTTCTTTCTCGGGCTAAGTGTTATTCTAGGTAATATGGGCGAATGAGTGAATGGTGTCACAGCCTTCTTAGCACTTCAAGGCTCTGGAGAGTCTTGGGTATGGGATGTTAATAATAGAAGATCTCTACAATGCCCTGTATTATTCTGTCCCCTACACTGAAAGACCATGAACTTGAGCTTTTACGAAACAAGTTTCTTTCTCACAATTTTGGGATCAGAAAAGCCCAAGACCAAGGAGTCAGCAAATTTTATGTCAGGTGAAGGTCAGGTTTCTGGTCCTAGATGATCAGTGCCCATACATAGAAGGCCGGGGGTCTCTCTTTCAAGCCTCTTTAAGAAAACTGAGTACTGTTACGCTGAAGTACAAAATTTAAACATCTGGAGATGCCGCGTTCAGACGCAACGTTTCTCTTTCATTGTCTGTGTTAGATCAGATGGTCTCTTGCATTGAGAGATAGACTTTTTAACAGGGACAGGTAGGCGATGTCAGTGACAAGCTAGGGGACTGAAAGTAGATTTGACCTTGTTATTGAATAAATCCAGCTGTTACCTGGAATTTTTAAGTGACTTGTCTGTTGACATTCTCATGGTTACATTTAATCTCATCTGTGAACGATTTTATCCTTTTGGGGGGGGAAAGAAAATCATTAAATTTGAAATAATTGGTACTTTTTTCTTTATTGTCCTTTTTTGGGGGGGAAATAATTTAATAAAATGCTTTCTTGTGTTGAGCTTGTGTCCTGGATGTTCCATAGGACCTATAAAACTCTCTCTGCTCAGGGGTTAAACAGCACCTTGCCTGAGGCAGCCACACCCCAGCCATCGAGGTACATAGCTCCCTCTGCAGAATGAAACCAAGCAAACAAACACTATTCCTAATTCCCTGGTCATTGCTTGGCATTCTATGATATGTCTCCCTGAAGAATATAAAGGCCTGGTTCTTTAATAATTTATTTTAACTTTATTTTATGTGCATTGGTGTGAAGGTGTTAGATCCCAGGGAACTGGAGTTATAGACAGCTGTGAGCTGCCATGTGGGTGCTGGGAATTGAACCCGGGTTCTCTGGAAGAGCAGCAACCATTGAGCTACCTCTCTAGCACCCAAAGGCCTGTTTTTGAGCTCACTAAGATTTTTTTTCTGTAGTTAACTTTTTAAAATGACTTTTTAAAAAGCATTGTTACAGAAATTGTTATTCTTGGAGCCAGAGGTGTCTTAGCATGTGACCATGTCTTTATTTATGAAAAATGGTGAAAAACTACTTGTTAAGCTCATATTCACTGTCAGACTTAACCCAACGGTTTGTTTTATGTCTTAAAAATCTTTTATATAGTCATGCACCCAAATAATGCATAAATTCTTGTTAATTAATTCCTTCCAATTGGAAGAGAGTCAAACACATGCAAAAATATGCACTTTTTCTTTTTTTCTTTTTTGTGTGCTTTTCTTTTATGGGTGCACATACAGGATTGAACATGGATATACGTGCATGCTTGCATGTGTATGGGTGCACACACAGGGGTTACATAGATATACATGCATGTTTGGATTGTGTGGGTGCACATACGGGAGTTGTACATGGGTATATGTTCATGTTTGCATGTGTGGGCACACATCCGGGGGTTGCACATGGATATACATACATGTTTGCACTGTGTGGGTGCATGTATCGGGGTTGCACGAGGATATACATACATGTGCTTGCAGAGGCCCTAGCTTTATGTTGAGAATCTGCCTCTGTTGATCTCCCTCTCACCTTATTTATCATCAAGGCATGCTCTCTTCATCAAACCCAGAGCTTGTCAGAACAGTGGGTCTCCATATTGCTCTGGAGATCCTCATCTCTGCCATCTGATGCGGGGACGACAGGCAAGCCATCATACCTACATGTCATTTTTAGGATCTGGGAATACAGGTTCCAGTCCTCGGGCTGGCAGGCAAGCACTAGCTGACGCCTCTCCCTAGCCTGGGGATAGTCATATTTTTGAAAGGGCAACTAAGGAGCTAAGACCCTAACCTCGATGAAGCATGAGGTTCCTGACAAAGGTGTGTGAGTACCTTACACGCAGAAGATTCTAACTTCAGAGCTTTGGACTGCTGAGGGGAAGTGACCAGCAGATCCCGTGATTCCGGGATTCACTCACGTTCTAGGAATAGAACCACTTTTCTTTTCCATTGCTCTTTTACTTTTTACCATGCTAGCTAAAACCTGCAGAACTGTTTGGAAATGTAGCCTGCCCGCTAAGATGCTGTCTGTGGTGTAGTCCAGCTTTGGTTGTGCTAAGATGGTTCCTTTACTGAGTATTATTGTGTGAACGTTGGGGATGAATTGGTGTCCTTGCCCTTTGGGTTGGTTCCTGGTTGCTGCTGTAGAACTGTGCCATAAATTTGATGGCTTAAGACAATGCAAATGCATTTTCTTGGTGTCTTTGTACTCCTAAGGTAGACTATTGGTCATGGTTAGTGTATTAGGGGAAAACACAGGCAGTAGGAAAGATGGATGGAAAGAAAGAATAAAAGAAAGGATAAGGGATGAAAACAGCTGATGGATGAAGATGGATGATGAGTAGATTAGATAGATGACAGACAGACAGACAGACAGACAGTCGGATGATAGAGATGGACAGATTCACTGCGAGGACTGATTCATATGATTGTACTAGGTTTAAAGTTCTTCACACCATATCTTCTCCACAAGCTGGAGGAGCAAAGGGCCAGTTGAAAGCCCCCACCCAGTTGGAAAGACCTCAAATCCAGGGAGTCCGATGGTGTAGCTCTCTGCTCAAAGACCTGAGGATCTGTAGCCCTGTTGGCAAAAGTCCCAGAGTCCAAGAGCAGATGGGCAGGGGCGTCCTAACCCATCAGAGACAGAGAAAATTAGCTCTTTTGTTCCAAGCAGCCCTTGCTGACTGGATGGTACCAGATCACACAGGGTGAGAGCGAATCTTCCACACTCGGCCCAATGACTCAGATGCTTGGTGTCTTTTGGAAATAAACACCGAACCCAAGGCAGAAATGTTACCTTGGGAACATTATCAATACTCCTAACCCAGACAACAGGCACAAAATTAATTAGCACAGTACCACAGTATATTGATCTTTTATACATTATTTTAATTTTTTTCATGGTGTTGCTTCATTTGATTTGTTCTATATTCATAGTTTATGTTGTCTTGCAGGTTGTGTCTGTGTGTTTGTGTGTGTGAAAGAGAGAGAAGGGGGGAATGGAGTGGTTTGCTGGGAAGCTGAAAACCCACAACTGCTACAATAATCTTGTGTCAATTGTGTTCACTACTTCCCTTAATCACCCACAGTAAGAGGTGTCAACAGCGCTTGCTTTCTTAGGTTTGCATAAATGTTGGGACTTGTTTATTCTCCTCCCCCTTCCTCCACCTCCTCCTCCTCCTCCTTGTCCTTTAGTCTGCCTTCTTTTTTGTTCTTTTTCCATCTTCTTCCCACACTCTTTTTAGTTTTGAACTACTCTGGCCTGTATGTGCTCCTTGGATTTTGCTTCAGAAGGTAAAAAAGTGAGTGTTTCAGAATAAGGCTTCCGTGAGCACACGGTAGAGCAAATAGAAATCCCGCCATCATGGCAGCCCGTGGCCTTGGTGTCTTGTTTGGTTTTGTTTTCCACTTTAAAAACTATTTGTCACTCTTTCTCTCTCCCTCTCCCCCCCCACACACACATACACACACACACACACACACACCACACCACACACACACACACACACACACGCACACACGCACACACACACACATACACACACACACCACACACGCACACACACACACCACACACATACACACACACACATACACACACACACATACACACACACACACACACACATTTTCATTGACTATTGAGAAAGGCTTTGTCAGGAACTCTTAACATCCCGGTTGACACCAGTGTCCTCGTGCCTTTCCCTAAAGGGACGGAAGTCCACACTAACCTCCACTGTAACCTCTCCTGCTCTCCCATTCTCACACACATGCCCACACACACACACACACACACACACACACACACACACACACACACAAAGGTGTTCCCTTGATTGCATTAACTGTGGCTAACAATGCATAACATTAGCGCTTCTGTAGTGTTTGATAAATGTGATCAGTTTCAACCAGGGCAACACAATACTGGGGAATTCTTAAGTCAGAATTTCCCTCTTCCATTCCACGGTTATCTTAAAGAGTTGTGAGATGACAAGGTGCTTCTCCAAGGAAACTCCCCGACAGGTCGAACTGAGGAGCTGGGGAAGAGGAAAAGACAAGTCAGTTTTCGGCTTCCAGCTTCCATTCAACAGGTGTTTGTTTGTTTGTTTGTTTTACAGCTACTGGTACAACTAGCACTCTGAAAATCTGGGGGTATGACTGTAGACCAGAATGAACCCCAACTTTTGTAAAGAGAAGTCAAACATGTATACCTTAGCAGACTGGAACTTGAGCCGAGTGATGGAGTTTTACGTGAGGCACTAGATTGGAAATGGTGCACATTTTAGGGTGGTCAGGTCTTCAGGGCAACCTTGAAGACTGCCTGAGCCAAAGTAAGAAAATGTAGAGGCCAGAAAAGCAAGTCTTCTCTGCTGTGGACTTCAAGTAACCTGGTGTGTGTTGGAGAGGCGGGCTCTGTTATGACCTCAAATACTTGAAATAATCGTGTATTCTGAACCAATAAGAATGTATGTAACACATGTGTGAACACACACACAGAGAGAGAAAAGAGACAGAGCATATGCTAACAATATATTTATTGTTGATTTTTTTTCTATGATGCCCTGATAACAGCTATGAGTTAATGAGAATATATCTACAAGATTTGGTAACAATGTACTTTTTAAAAAGACCTGTATTTAGGTTTTGCTTTGTAAAACTCATCTATATTGAGTTATGATTCATTTGGTCATGCATGCTAGGTAGTTCAACCCAGTTGGGGGAAATGTGACCCAGAGATGGACTTTCTCAGCCTCTCAGAGAAGTAAAGTCATTTGTCTCCTGTGCCACCCTTGTGTCACTTAGCATAAAGTCCCCAAGTCCACCCACACTGTCACAATGAGAGGAGCTCCTTTCGGGGTAGACACAGAGTATTCTCTTGTATGTTACATTTTCTTTACCCACCTGGCAGCCAATGGGTGTCTAGCACCATCCTATGATGAAGGGAGAATGAAGATATTTCTCTGACGTACTAACTTCCTTGTCTTTAACAAAATTCTCTCTTTTGTAGCGGTCTGGTCTGTGAGGAGAGTTTCCCAGACTTTAATGAGCACAGGGTCAGAGTGGGGACTCTTGCTCCATGCAGGTTCTGAGGCAGTGCATCTGGATGGACCCGAGACTCGGCATTCTTCATCATCTCCCAGGTGACGACGATGTGTCTGCTCTCTGAGCCATACTTTACATCCTTCCTAACCCACTCTGCCTTCATCTAGCTGTGTGGTCTTGCCTACTCCTTTTTATCAATTTACCTACCACAGGTACTGACTTAAAGAAAATCTAACGTGGGAATTCTGCAGTAGCCAATGATGAATTCAATAGTTATGCTCACTTTATTTTTTGTTTGTTTGTTTATGGTATTTTGAGCCAGAGTTGAGTTTCACTATGTAGATCTGGCTGTCCTAGAAGTGACTATATAGATCAGGCTGGCCTCGAACTCACAGAGATTCCATCCCCTTCCCCCCTGAGCTCTGTCAGGATTAAAGGTGTGAGCCACCATGAGCTGTAGTGGCATTTCAACTGTATTTTAATAAATAAAGACTGCCTGAAGATCTGAGAGTAAAAGAGTCCCACTGGTCAGCCTTATAGACCAGATTACCGTAACACACACCTGTAATCTCAGTAGCTATAATGACACACACCTTTAATACCAATAGCCACATTAGTTGCCATAGAAACTGGGCAGTGTATGCCTTTAATGACAGTGGTGCACACCTTTAATCCCAGCCCTAGAGAGGAATATAAGATGGGAGGAGACAGCTCAGACACAGTCTCATTCTGAGATTCCAGGAGGCAGGATCACCATTTCAGACTGAGGTCGAGGTAAGAGCCAGTGGCTGGCTGTTTTGCTTTTCAGATCTTCAGATTGAGCCCCAGTTTCTGGCCCTGAGATTTTATTAATTGTGCTTCAGTGAGCCACCTTTGCCCAACAGTTTTCCTTATGCTAAAAGACTTCTTAGGGCTGGGGGTGCGGTTGGTATAGCTGCACTTGCGTAGCCTGGGTGAGGCCCTGGGTTCTGCTCCCAGCACCATCAAGGGCTTCCTTAAGTAGTAATTCTAACTCACAAGGGGATGCATTTAATATTACTTGTATATATCATTCCACTGAATTTAAAAGCCTCTGTTGATCCCTTTCTATATGAAGACTTCTTGCAAGGAACCTTCAAAAAAATCCAAACCATGACACAGCCCTACTGAAGTTTGCCTGTAAAGTTATCATGGGAAATACATAAAATTTATTACTTAGTATTAGCAAAGATTTCATGTAAAGATGAAAACTTACATGGAACAATATGATTTCTAGTGACTTCTAGAACAAAGTAGGAGCTGTTTATTTTGTCCTGTGACATAGCCTACATTGACCCCCAGTTCACTACGTGATTCAGGATGACCTTGAGCATCTGATCCTCTCGCTTCTCCCTCCCTGCCTCCCCAGTCGCTGGGATACAGGCGTGTGCCGCCACATTGTTATATGCCCTGCTGGGGACAAAACCCAGGGCCGCATGTATGCTAGGCAAGCGCAGGACCAACTAAGCCGTATGCCTGTCCCCTATTAGTTATTTTTCAACTTTAGAAGAGGATGGAAACTCCTCCAACTTGACCAGTTGGCATGCAGGAAGTCTTTTCCCTAGTAAAATGTAGCCACACTACAACCCAATAAACTCAAAAGCCTGTTTTTGCTTCTGGTACCACAGCACATGTGTTTCGGCTGAGCATCAAATGTGTGGCTATGAGTCAGGACAGCTGATAGCAGCTCCTGTCTTCGGCCATGCCAGTGAGCCTTATTGGACTCATCTGTGATCCCTCCTGCCACTTCCTCTGTCAGGGTTCTTATATGTCACACAAGCAGAGAATGAGCTGTCTTCATGTGGTCACATTGATAGCCCTCCCCCCTTTTGACAGGTCCCTTGCGCCCTGGTGGCACTGGACAGTCTCTGCTTCAGGAGACTCCTTCAATGTCACATGATTACATCGACACCATTTCCAGACATTCCTTTATCTGTCCCACCTAGGAGGGACTTTTATTTTTGACTCCCTCATAAAAAGCAGCTCACTGTGATGTCTTGAGTTCAAACATGGGCCAACCTCAGCTCACTCACATCATCTCCTAGTTCAAGTCTAGCCTTGACTCTCTCCAGTAAGGTAGCAGTCGTCTGGATTCTGTCTTAAGTCTGCTCTGTTGACAGGCATCTCTTCCTAACTTACCCTCGTTCTTTATCGAGTGTGAATATGAGATTTACCAGTTATTAATCTGTTTATTTTTTTAAGGCATCTAGCCTGGCATTGCCGTTAGTTCACTATTTGCAAACTTGCTTTGTCGTTTTATTGATAGCACTCGGGTGGAGATCTCCCTGTTAATATATGCAAACTCACAGCTCCCAAGAAGCTTTCCAGCCCTGTTAATGAGCGGATTAACAAGAGCGCTGCAATGTATTTAACCTGCAGCACTAGCTCTGTTTCAATAAGACTTCAACAGCCTATTAAATGGAGTGGGGGCTCAATTAACCCACACAAAGGCCACTCTACCCACCATGGCAGGGAGGACCACATTTAGCATCTGCCTAAGCAGCTTGTTGGAAGCTGGGAATAAAGAGAGTGACATGTTCTTGCCTGGAGCTATGATATAACTGAAATGGTGATTCTGGTTCATCTGGGCTGACTGAATAGGTGACAGCAATGAAACCCACGAGCATCTCACCATATGACAGTTTCTAAAAGAAGAAAAAACAACTCCGTATATTCAATGGTCACTCTGTCCCCTGTGCCTTGTTCCAAGGGACTTCCCTCATTGTCCCTGGGTCAGCTAGTAGGAGACACGGATTATGGATTTGAGGATGGCGGGTGTTAGGGTGTGATAGATTGTGGTTGGGGATGAGGGATGATGGGTGACACAAAGATAGCCCAGGAAATATATTCTGTTGTGTTCCAAGAGCGTCTCTCTCTGTAGGTGGGAGCTTGAACTGAGTTGTCATCTCTTGGGAGCATGCGTCCTCTCCCAGGCGGTCAAAGGCTGACCATTTCTTTCTGGAAATCAATGTATAAAGAAACTCATCCAACTGGATACCTCTACCCTATCCTTTGAATCTTGTCAGGACAGCTGTTCTGTGTGACTGACAGAGTAAGATACCTACCAGGACATCCAAAAAGCCTCAGTAACTGCAGCGCGCAAGTCAGAAAGCAAGATGACTGAGTAGCTAGCCATCTGTTTGCTTAGGATGGCCTGAGTCTCTCATGGTGATAACACCCCTGTCTCTCTCAACTTCCTACTTGTGGTTTTTTTATCCCATTCATTTTTTACCGCACTGCTAGCCTCCTTCCAATGTACTCTGTCACCCTCTGGTCTGTCATGATCATTGCTTATTGCATCCATCCCTTCATAGGATGCAAGCTTCATATGGGCCAGAGTTTTAGTTTTGCTCATAGATATGTGTTAAGTACCTATAACTAGTCTCTAGGTATCAACAAATACTTATGGAATGAGGGATAATAACAAAGAAGAAACATAGCTTGTGGGCTGATTTTAGAGCCATAACCAAATGATTCATTGAGTAGAATTCTTACAGCGAAACTACCACCCTCAAAAAGCTAGGGAAAATCATTCAGTACTAGAAAGACAAGCTACATGAAGTCCCCAGAGTGGAGTGGTCCTTATAGGTCCCTTCTCCATCCTCTTGCACCATCATTGGTGAGGGAATGGAAGAAGGAATTTCAACACTGAATTTGTCCTGTAGCGTGGACTGCATGCCTACTAAACCTGAATTCTTTTACTTGTGTTCTTAGGTGTATTCAAAATTCTATTTTCTTCAGCAAAAATTAGAGGCAAAACGTAATGAGACATTTGATCAAAGAGGTACACACTGGAGCTGATGGAAACACAGCGTGAATACACCACATCCGCTGCCTGATGGGAACGCAGCGTGAGCGTGCAATTTTACACAAAGCATTAAGTATGGACTGAAAGCACAATGATGGGTATCACACACTATGCTGCTGTTATGCAGTTCACTCTACTAGAACACTAACAAACATTTTATTGTGTGTGTGTTCTTTGCTTCTGCTTCTAGATCAAAGGCTGCTATAGCAGTGGTCAGCGCTCTATCTCCTTGAATTCCGTCCTAAGAACCCTAATGGTTCTTTCTTTGTTTGCATGTCCTAGGAGCCTCAGAGCTAGGATGGAGGCTAAAATTACTTTCTTCCTTGGATTTCTTGGTGAGAAGGTTGGTACCTGTAGCCATTGCTGGTCTTGTATAAGCACTGAGATTCTTCATGTTTTCAGATGAGGAAAACCACTTTTGTGTGTGTGTATTCTAGAGCGCCAAGAACCAACCTTAGTTAGCTAACAAAAGGACTTCATTCAACATAGATCCCAACAGTCCTGCTGCCTCAGAGCCAAATGGATTTGGAAAAAAGAAATGTATTCTCTGGTAATGATAACAGTTACAAGGGGGCTGTAGCTGCCCAACGTCTACGTCACTCTTCCATCTTGTTCATGGCAGGTCAGAATCACGTAACTAGAGCTCCATTCTCACTCTGCTGCGTGGCCACCCAGACACCAAGTTCATGCTGTATTCTCAGAGATGTCCCCATGGACGTCTTGGTTCAGGAAGACGCTTGTTTGATATTTTACGTTCCAGATTTAAGTTGGGCAAAGGACTGAGTTTAACCACTAAGTGTCTCACTGGTGTGACTTTTCCAGAACTAACATTTTCCTAGTTCACACCAGAGTGTAGTTGAAAAGATAACTTTTATTTCTTAGTATTTATGGTAGATCTGCCCTGCAACAAACTCTCACGGGACTGGCTTTTTGAATGAAGTCTCCCCAGTCTCTCTGAAGGGCTGACCTTATTCTAACTCCTGTTGGGTCAGGGGGAGATCGAAAGCCTTCACAGCAGCTGTCTAGGGAAATATCAATCACTTTTTATCAACAAGATTATCCTTGTACACGAACACAACCTCCTGCCCTGTAACAGAAATCCACTGCCCCTTGTTTGTTTTGCGGAACTGGATCTCTCTACTGCTGTTCATCTCTTATTTAAAACACAGAAATAGGATGAGGCTCAGTAGGTGGAGTGCTTGCTTTATCGTTCACAAAGCCCTGGGTTTAAGCCCCATAAACTCTGTAGGTTGGTACTCACCTGAAAGCCCAGCACGTGGGAAGCAGAAGCAGACGCAGAGGATCAGCAGTTCAATGTCATCCTTGACTATGTAGTAAGGTTGAGGCTAGCCTGGAATACCAGAAACCCACTTTAAAAAAAAAAAAAAGACAATTCTCCAATAACTAGTGTTATTTTCCTAGTATATAAACTTCAAAATGTCTGCAAGACACCATAGTGGTAAAGCAAAACAAAACAACACTCAGAAGTCTGAGGCAGGAGGATTGCTACAAGTTTGAGGCCAACCAGGGCTACACAGTGAAAACTTATCTTGAAAGAAAGGAAGGAAAAGAAAGAAGATGAAACCAAGCTCATTGGCATGTAAGCAGTACCCAGAAACCAGTTAAAACCAGACATAAGGGAGCTCTGACAACCATCTAGTTGTTTGGAAAACTGTTCAGCATCATCTTTATTTGTTTTAGTTGGGCTTGTGCAAGTCCCAGGTTCAACTTGAAGAATAATTAAAAATGTATGAATCTGCCAGCCAGGTGTTGGTGGCACATACCTTCAATCCCAGCACTCAGGAGGCAGAAGCACGCAGATCTCTGCGAGTTCCAGGCCAACCTGGAGACACTACATTTAAAAAAAAAAGAGTGGGTGATGAGGGGGTAGTGGTGCAGGTCTGTCTAACTAAGGTATGGTTAGAAATATGGGGTGCTGTGAAGAACTAAAACCCTCGAGAATTATGTTCCCTGATAACCTCGCTGCCAGGCACCCAGAGCAACTCTGCAGATTTAAGACAGTAAAGTGCAGTCGCTGTCCTCATTGGTGCCTGTGGGTGGCCATACAAGTCGCTCAGACAACTTCAGTGAAATGCAACAAATACAAAGTTGTGGGGGCTTCTGGCATGGGACCAGGACTTATCCCAGGTACATGAACCAGCTTTTTGGAGCCCATTCCCTCTGGTGGGATACTTTACTCAGCCTTTTTTTTTTGGGGGGGGGGGCTTGGTCCTACCTCAACTTGGTATGCCAGACTTTGCTGAGTCCCCAAGGAAGGCCTTACCTCCTCTAAGGCGTGGCTAGGGGGTGGAATAGGGGAGTTGGAGGTGGGAGAAGGGGCATGAGGGGAAGTGGAGCTAGTATGTAAAATTTTTTAAATTTTAATTAAAAAAAGAAAGAAAGAAATAGGATCGCCCAGTCCCAATGAATACATCCATAGTATCACCTCTGTACCTAAGGCTCAGGGAATGTTTCAGAAGAGAGGTCACAAAGATTATAAGAGCTAGCGAAACAAGGAGTTTGCTGAGAGACTGTGTCTTCTAAGCATATCAGAAGCTACATCCATAAAGTCTCTAACATGACTCCCAAATCATGAGCTGACCAAGGATGAGAGCAGTAGACATGCTAGTGTGAACAGAGAGAACGCCATGACTTCAGCCGCACGCAGAGATCGACAGGCGCCTAACGCTTAGAGCAGAGGGCAAGGCTTCCCTACGGAAGAGCACACCAACCAAATGTCCAGACCAAGTGGTCCGTCCTGAAAACATGCATACAAGTAACATAAGGCACGCTGAGCTGGTTGCATTTATGTAGTTAGGGATGTGTGCGTGTGTGAGTGCGTGTGTGCGTGTGCCTGTGTGGATAACAATGACCAATGAGAAAGGAAACCATGAATTTGAAAGAGAACAAGGAAGGGTATATGGGAGGACTTGGAGGGAGGAAATAGAAGGGGGAAATGGTATGGTTATAATCTCAAAAATTAAATAAATCATTTTAAAATATATTATTCTTAAATAGATCAGATCAGTTACCAGCTCCATGTGAGCATGGGCCGGAGTGGATAGATAACTCCTCAGATGGTTCTGGGCTTCTGGCTCTTTCTGTGATCTAGCTGCCTTTTGTTTTCTGTATTGTTCTTGTTTGTATTGTATTTTACGTCTTGGCTTAGTGGACTCTCAGTTCCTCTGCAAAACGGTAGTGGAAACCCCCACACTCTAGGCTTAGTGTTCCGACCACACAGAACCAAAGACTGGGTGCTGAGCCCAGGGACTGATATGGAGTGCCCCCCAAGTAAACTTACCAAGGTCACCTGTTTCTGTTGGTATTAGGTCCTGGGAACCCCAGTAACTCATGTTTGCCAGTTACTGTTGTGTTAAGTGTGACAAGCCTGTGACTCACTGGGGCTCGCCTACCTGCTGCTCCTTGTTCTCTTCCCTCTCCTCTTCTCCTCCAGCGCCTATCTAACCCTTCATTTCTAAACCCTCCTCCTTTCAGGAAAGAGCACAATCCACAGGAAATCCAGGGGGAAATCAGCCAAGGCTGACATTGAAGAGGACCCCAGGGGACTCAGACGTTCAAGGGCATCACTGATAAAGTTCAGGGCAGCCTTCATGGTAAAGAAGAGCCAACTAAGTTTAAGAGCAAGAGAGACAATTCTGTATTTACCTGGGTGCTTGGAAGAGTAAGCCTGGCATCTGTAAGGAAAGACAAAAGAGACCAGGACAGGAAAGATTGAAGCATAAAAAGTGGTTACTATCTTGCTGATGTTTTAACAACAAAAGATCATTCTTGAATCAGCCTAGTTTGTAGATACAAGAGATGTGTCTGGAGCCCAGAATGTCACTGAGCACACTTATAAAGCTGATTTTACTTCCCCAGATACAAGTAACTAGTCTAAATAAAACAATAACACCCTGTGGCTCTGAGAGAAACAATTAATAAATGGGACCTCCTAAAACTGAGAAGCTTCTGTAAAACAAAGGACATGGTCAACAAGACAAAACAGCAGTCTACAGAATGGGAAAAGATCTTCACTAACCCCACATCAGACAGAGGTCTGATCTCCAAAATGTACAAAGAACTCAAATTGGTCATCAAAAGAACACATAATCCAATAAAAAAAATGGGGTACAGATATAAACAGAGAACTCTCAACAGAGGAATCTAAAATGGCTGAAAGACACTTAAGGAAATGTTCAACATCCTTAGTCATCAGAGAAATGCAAATCAAAACAACTCTGAGATTCCATCTTACACCTGTAAGAATGGCCAAGATCAAAAACACTGATGACAACTTATGCTAGAGAGGTTGTGGGGAAAAAGGAACACTTCTGCATTGCTGGTGGGAATGCAAGCTGGTACAACCCCTTTGGATGTCAGTGTGGTGATTTCTCAGAAAACTAGGAAACAACCTTCCTCAAGACCCAGTAATACCACTTTTGAGTATATATCCAAAGGATGCTCAATCATACCACAAGGACATGTGCTCAACTATGTTCATAGCACCATTATTTGTCATAGCCAGAACCTTAAAACAACCTAAATGTCCCTTGACCAAAGAATGGATAAGAAAAATGTAGTACATTTACACAATGGAGTACTACACAGCAGAAAAAAATAACGACATCTTGAAATTTTCAGGCAAATGGATAGAGCTAGAAAACATCATGTTGAGTGAGGTAACCCAGACCCAGAAAGACAAATATCATATATACTTACTCATAAGTGACTTTTAGACATAAAGCAAAGAAAAACCAGCCTACAATTCACAATCCCAGAGAACCTAGACAAAAAAGAGGACCCTAAGGGAGACATACATGGATCTAATCTACATGAGAAGTAAAAGAAGACAAGATTTTGAGGGTAAATTGGGAGCATGGGGATCATGGAAGAGGGAAGAAGGTGAGGAAGGGAGGTGAACAGAGAAAAATATATATCTCAATAAAAACAATTTAACAAAAAATACCTTGTGGCTTTTCGGGGAGGTTGGAGAAAGCAGATTATAAACTCAACTCTAAGGAGGGTTGTTCTAGCTTGGTTTCTGTCCTGTAATAAGCATCACGATCAAAAGCAGCTTAGGGGAAGACAGGGTTGATTCTATCTTACAGATCACAGTCCACCATGAAGAGAAGCCAGGGCAGGAACTGAAGCAGGAACCTGGAGGCAGGAACTGAAGCAGAGACCATGGAGGGCTGGCTTGCTCTCAGACTCACACAGCTTCTACAGCTCAGGGCCTGCCTGGGGATGGCAACACTCACAGTGGCCTGGGCCCTCCTCCATCAATCATCAGTTAAGAAAATGGCCCCACAGGACAATCCTCAGCTTTTAGGGCTGTCGATTTGACAAGCAAGATCAACCACCATTGGGTTTTTCCATTTGTTTCCTGTCTGTGCTCAAGTACAGCTTTCTTCCTTTTGTATATAACATTGTTCTGTTAATTTTTTAAGAGAAAAATATTTTTTCTGAATTAGTACATTTACTGAAAAGCATGAGTGTTCAGCATGTGGGCTTTACTCTTCACAAGGAACAAGCTTGTACAGCCAGTGTCCTGATAGGACACAGAACTTACCAGAAAGAACCTCCTAGAATATTCCTGCTCACTCTTCTTGCCTTGCCGAGGATACTGAATAACAGTCCCAACCCCCTGGCAGGTTAGACCAGTTTCCCTACTTCTGTAGGTTGTTCAGATGGAATCATTGTGTGTGTGTGTGTGTGTGTGTGTGTGTGTGTGTGTGTGTGTGTGTGTGAGTGTGTGAGACTTTTTGACACGGGGTCTCTCACTTGGCCTGGAACTCATAAAATAGGCTAGACAGACTGGCCAGTAAAGACCAAAAGATCCAACTGTCTCTGCCACCCCAGTGCTGGGGTTCCAGGCTCACGTTGATATGCCAGGAGTTTTTACATGTATTCCGGGGATCAAACTCTGGTCTTCGTGTGTGCATGACCAGCACTTTGCCAACTGAGCCATCTCCCTAGCCCTTCCTTTGTGATTTTTAGTTAAGAGATGAGTTTGTTTTTTAAGAAGAGAAAGATATAAATGAATCCAGAAACTCCAAGCTTAAGCCAATGCTGTAGCATCATAGTTACCTAAATGTGATGTCTGTGTTTAATTAGACAGTATTAATACTGTCTTCCTTCTCTTTTCTCTTACACTCTGGTATTTTGTTATTCTTTTTCACTAAATGACTAGATAATAAAGTTAAACAAAAGAAAAATTTTCATCTTTGCATTTATTTGGAGTTGCTACTCACTTCTTTTCATGATAGTACTGAAAATAATTTTGGTGGCTAGGAAGATCCTTAGACATGCTTTGTGTGGGGTAGCTAGGAAATCACTGGAGAAAGCACAGGCACTCAGGCAACCAAGATGCTGTTGCTTATGGAACTGACAAGCTGGCCATGCCCTTGAACTGGCGGGAGAAGACTGGTTTACATCTTTCTCCAAATGCAAGGGAAACGAGACTATTAGTGCGCCTTCGATTCTGGGATAAAGATGAAAGCACCACGTGCACGTGTGTTTTGATAGGTCCATTGCAGCCTGTCCAGCTGGGGACAGAGCTGACCATCTGCTAAGATGTTCTTTGTCTTGAGGTCTATCATTATTCCAAATTGTTGGAAGGCAGTCTTGCAGGAGGTGAGGTTTTTGAATTCCTGATGGTGTGTGAATTTTTATCTCCAAGGTTTCTTCTCTCAGGGATGAATTGATTTGCTGGCCAGAAATGAGGCTGAATTCCTACATGGGGTTAAAGGCTGCTGACACAAGGGTGTTTGGTAAGCAGCCTGCCCCAAGGGCTTCATGTGCATACTGACAAAGCCGCCTCCCTCCCCAGCCCAAGCTTGGCAGTGGCCGGTCCCTAACACAAGCTGTTTGGGGACAAAGCAGAAATCAGTCCAGCTTTCACCTAAAAGTGAGTCGAGCCAAAAAAGAAAGGCTCCTCGTCTTTATTGAAGGCTACTTCTGCCCCATCAAGCAGGAAGACTTCTACCTTAGGGACTTGAAAGAGCTTCGCTTTTCACATTAACCTTCCCATTTGCCCTAATCGGGCATCTGTTCTTCAGATTCCCTAAGACATGTCACTTTGCTAAGGCTGCCAAAATAAAGCGCCCAACTAGGTTGGACAGATAACTGCTATCCATCTATCCCTGGAGATCCAAGACTGTGGTGTCAGTGAGGTCGGTGTTTCCTGAAGGATTTTCTTCTTGACTTGCAAGGAAGACATCATCTCACATCGTCACCCTAAGGCCTTCTTACAAGCACATCAATCACATTGGATTTAGGCCTACCTGTATAATTTCATTTGACCCCAGCCACCTTTTGAAGCCCCAGATACAGTCATGAAGGCCTCAAAATACAATCACATTCAGCAGTCCTGGGGTCAAGGTTTTAACAAACAAATTTAGGAAAAGAGGAATGACATGCAGTTTAGCCCAGTGCCTGACATTCTAGGTGTTTCTTAAGCCTGATAGTGACATTTCTGATCCCAAATAATACATCATCTTTTGCCTGGGAAAACTTTCTGGATTGAAATAGAGTATCTAGCCAAAGCTAGACTTCCACACGCCCTGGATGCCAAGCCAGTGAGAAGAAAAGGCAAAGGGGGCAATGGCAGCTCAGAATATCTACAAGAAAAGACCTGGGAATGAGAAACCAGAGTCCTGGTCCACACAGAGGATGAGGTAGACAGAGGGCAGAAAAGGAGGAGAGGGAAAGAGACTAAAATTTTTCCTCTTTTGGCTAGTGGTTGACTCTTGCTGGGCCTGATGGGGGAAACAAGGCTAGCGGTGGGTTAAAGAGTGTCAGGAGATGGCTAAGTGTCTCCCACGGCTGCCTTTTCTCGGACTGCTAGGACAAAAGGGCAAGAATCTAGAAAAACAAAGTCTTCCCATTCTGGGAAGCAAGTTAGTTCAATTTTGGGAACTGTCACTGTTTAACCAAATTGGAGGAGCCGTCACCAAACCTGGGGCCACTAACACAGGTGTGTCCGCTTTCGATGTCAGACGCAGGTGTTTTCATCCTGGTCATGTTTTTCAACACGAGTCCTCTAACCCACGGTTTTGAATTACAAATCAGCAAATGGCTAGCCTAGGAATTCTGGGGGAAAGGTTTGAATAACAATTATGGTTCTGGTTATTTTTAAATAATATCTAAGTTCTTCTAAGGAACAGGTGGGAAAAGTGTGGTAGCATTTAGTAAAGCAAGCCAAGCATTAGGAGGTAGAGTTTGTTCACTGCTCTGTATAGGAGTAGATATGGGCATTATTTTAGTTATTGACTTGGTGACTGAAAATTCAGTAGTCCTCCAGAGAGACATTATTAAGACTTGGGTGGCAGGGGGGAGGGGGCACATGGACAGACAGACATAGCGTCCACGTGGACTGTTTGTAACTGTAGAATTTTCTGCTGGGAAAAATGGGTAATTTGGCTTATTTCTTACATGGCCGTTGGTAGAAGAGCATGCCTGCTGGTATTTGAATGAATACTAAAAAGTGGATGCTTTGCCCCAAATGTTGTATATTGGGAAAAGAGAAAGAAGTTCTATTCTCTTAAACAAAAGTAATCTAATCTAAAGTGAGGGGCCAATACGGAACAGCTTGATTTATTTTAATATTCATTTCTTTTTATTTTATGTGCATGAGTGTTTTGAGTATAACACTCTGAGTATATGTAAATTCACTTAATACCTACAGAGACTTACTAAATCTACATAATGTGCCCTGAAGGGCATTAAACACACAAAGCCACACAGCACTGGGGCTGTTGAGACTCCCTGAGAGTTGATGCCTGCTTGGGTGGGAACTGTATGGTAGGAACTGTATGGTGGGAACTGTATGGTAGGAACTGTATGGTGGGAACTGTTTGGATGGGAGCTGTGTGGGTGGGAACTGTATGGGTGGGAATTGTGTGGGTGGGAGCTGTGTGGGTGGGAACTGTGTGGGTGAGAACTGTCTGGGTGGGAACTGTATGGTGGGAACTATATTTGGGTGGGAGCTGTGTGAGTAGGAGCTGTGTGGGTGGGAACTGTGTGGGTGGGAACTGT
>PVIU01017372.1:0-42151 GCA_004026605.1 Ondatra zibethicus
TATATTAAAAATTTGTCAATACTTGTGAACTAAAGAAATAAAGACCTGAAAATATTCGGAAGTTTGAAAAGGTAAGCAATCACTCAATAAAAGGATGGATGTTTCCAATATTAGCAGCTTGAAATAAAAAAGATATTTTTGTTTTATAAATTGAGGTCTTCTTCATATTGTTTGAGGAATTCTTGAAGGAACTTTAAGTAAGGCACAGATCAAACGCTATGTATGCCAACATAATTGTACTCAAATATGTTAACTCAATGTCATTTTGAAGGGCTTTTTTCTTTATGAAAACTTTAGTAATCTTTGTCAGTAAAATGGCATTTGATATACAATTTGGGACAGGGATATGGATCTACTCCAACCTAGTGTTTAAAGTTTTTATTAAATTACTGTTTTTTTCAATGAAAATCCCTAGTCATAGAGATCTTCTACCATTTTTATTCAGAGGTAACAGGGAGGTCAAATTTCAATTTTACTTTATTTTTTAGATAATTACTTAGGTCACAACCAACCTTGGTTATATTTAGAAGGTCAGTTAAAGACTTAACCAGTATAGAAGGTTTTAGCATTCCTTCTGGTGAAACCAAAGTTTTCCATTCATTTTGCACAGCCTGTGCATGTTTGAATAGGCAGTAGTTTTCTGAGTACAAAATCAGTCTCCCATGCTGACAATTACTAAACACTCTGTAGATTTGAGGAATGTAAATGACTTTCAGCATTGCATCTCCCAGGAATTATGAGTGGTTTCTCATTGCATTCATGCCTTGTCCCATGCATATCTCCTGCCACATCCCATAAAATATTGATTGCTATTTCTAAAATTATTCAACATTTAGATGTTTAAACTTTTTGTTATTGTTGTTTGTTTGTCTGTTTTTCAAGACAGGGTTTCTCTGTGCTACAGTCCTAGCTCTCCTAGAACTAGCTCTTGTAGACCATGCTGACCTCAAACTTACAAGGATCTGCCTACCTCTGCCTCCCAAGTGCTGGGATTAAAGTCATGCACCACCACTGGAAATGCATAAAACTTAAGAAGATCAAATGGTAAAGTTTTATATTTTCCCAACTTCAATGAGATTCAATAAAAATGCATTCGTGAGCTTGTTTGCGAATGAAGAGCTGAGAAGAAAAAATAAATTAGATTTGGAGTAGTTCTCATTCATCATCAGGTTTTTGCTTCGATGTCATGTCCTCCATGAGACTTCCTCAGTTCATCTTAAGTACTGTTTAACCTAGATTGTTAGCACGGTGGCATTTTTAATCATCATTGAAACACGTATATGGCTATGACAATGGGGAATTTTCAAGATTAGGTTAATAAGGGTAGCAATGCAGAGACTTCCTTTTGGGACAATTTACCAAGAGTGAGTCCAAATCTTAATTAAACATTTTTTCTAGTATTAACAATCTGTCAATAGTTGTAGTCTATGCCCTATCTGTACCCTTTCTGCTGTTTGTGTCTGATGTCTCTATCCTTGATGAATTTCTATATTACTTGTAAATAACAAAGGGCTTTGCTATGTATTTATTGAACAGCACAGAAAACACAGCATGGGAAAGGGATGAGTGATACTTTTATAGAAATATTTTTGTTTTGTTTTATTTATTAGATTTTTAAAGACTACCAGTCCAAATTCCCACTCCTTCCTCTTTTCCCATTCCCTCCACACACTCTGCCACCCCACCCCCTCCAATCCTCAGAGAGAGTAAGGCACATTGCTTTGTGGAAGGTCCAAGGCCCTCTCTACTATATCTAGGTTGAGCAAGGTATACATCCAAAGAGAATAGGTTCCCAAAGAGCCAATACATGCAGCAGGATAAATCCTTTTGCCACTGTCAGAGGCCTCTCCATCTGCCCCAGCCTTGCAACTGTCAACCACATTCAGAGGAACTAGTTTGGTCCTATGCTTGTTCCTTCCCAGTCCAGCTGGAGTTGGTGAGCTCTCATTAGCTCAGGTAGACAGTTCCATTGGGTGAACCCATCATGGTCTTGACCTCTTTGCTCATATTCTCACTCCTGCCACTCTTCAGCTGGACTTTGGGAACCAAGTCCAGTTCTCCGATGTGGGTCTCTGTCTCTGTTTCCATAAGTTGCTGGATGAAGGTTCTATGGTGCTGTTTAAGATAGTGATCAATCTGACTGCAGGGCATATCAAGATCTGGCCCCCTCTCCTCTTATGATAGTATATATAAGTCACCCCAAAAACCCTACCAAAGGACTCCTGCAGGTGATAAATGATTCAATGATGTGGCAGGATACAAGAGCAACTCAAAAAATTCAGTAGCTTTCCTATACACAAATGATAAAGAAGATGACAGGGAAATCAGAGAAACATCACCTTTTACAATAGCCACAAATAACATAAAATATCTTGGGATAACACTAACCAAAGAAGTGAAAGACCCATGTAACAACTTTAAGTCTTTGAAGAAAGAAATTGAAGAAGATGGGTAGGTAGGAACAACATAATAAAAATGGCAATCCTACCAAAACAAACTATGGAATTAATCCTATCCTCATCAAATTCCCAAGACAATTCTTCACAGATCTTAAAAGAACAATAATCAACTTCATATGGAAAAAAAAAACCAGGATAACCTAAACAATCCCATATATTAAGGAGCTTCCAGAGGTATCACCATTCCTGACATCAAGCTCTATTACAGAGCTACAATAATGAAAACAGCTTGGTATTGGCATAAAAACAGACAGGTTGACCAATGGAATCGAAACAAAGATCTGGATATTAATCCCCACACCTATGAACACCTATTTTTTGACAGAAAACTAAAATTATACAATGGAAAAGAAAAGTATCTTCAACAAATGGTGCTGGCATAACTGGATGTCAATCTGTAGAAGAACGAAAATAGATCCATATCTATCGCCATGTACCAATCTCAAGTTCAAATGGATTAAAGACCTCAATATAAATCTGACCACACTGAACCTGATAAAAGAGAAAGTGGGAAGTAGCCTTCAATGCCTGAGCACAGGAAACCACTTCTTAAATATAACGCCAGTAGCACAGACACTGAGAGCAACAATAAATAATTGGAACGTCCTGAAACTGAGAAGCGTCTGTATAGAAAACTAAAACCAGTGTTCCAAGAGGAAAAGTAACATTTATTTCTGACCTCAAGGCTATCAACCTATATCTATGCTTCTTCCACCATTTATAGTAGATATTTGTTTTGTTTAATGTTGTTTTCAACCTGCTGGTTTTATCTGCAAATGCTTAACATAGCATACACATACACATATATTAATCTGTGTTAGGAGCATGGAGGAGTACTTAACTAAAGATAAAAATCTATGCATTTTTTTAGGTTTTACAGATCATTTTTAAATATTGGGTATTATAGGATTGGTTTTATTGTTTTCTCAAGGGTAGATTAATGTTAAACAGGCTGAGAACACAATACAATATCAGGCTAAGTACATAGCCTTAAATATTGTCTGGAAATATTATTAACTTGGTTACAAGATATGGCAGAATTTCAATCTTTTTAAAAAGTCAAGGTAATTTTAGAAAAATAAATTACTACGTGTGTATTGTGAAATTGTTATCTCCATCAAGTCACCTAATAAAGTGATGCATTTCAATCATGCATACCAATGATACCTCACTTAGTCCTAGGGATGGAATTTAATGATTAACAAATTAGAGCAACTATCATATCCTCAAAATGTGCATAAGTGAGTATTGTTTTTTGATTAATTTATTTATTTGCTTAATGCATATGGGTATTATTTTCTGCTCTGCATGTAGATTTACAGACCAGAAGAGAGTGTCAGATCCCATAAGGCTAGAGCTATAGATGATAACAAACTACCATGTGGGTGCTGAGAACAGAAATCTGGATATCTGGAAGAACTGCCGAGCCATCTCTCTAGGTCCCAATATTGCTTTGCACATATTTTTAACTGCATGGATATTTATGACCACCTTACTTTGTGTTTCATGACACCATTTTCTTATGAACCATAATTACTTAGCAACATTTTCCAGCAGAAGTGGAGTTCACTGTCTCAGTTTGTATTCGGCCTCCTACAGAACATTCACAAGTCTAAGAATTCTGACATATCTATGTTTTACAAAAGAAGTTTCCCTCTCTTCAGCAAGATTTCCTAGCTCAGTCTAATATTTGACTGTGGGTATCTTCATCTGTTTCTAACAATCAATGCATGAAGGCTCTCTGAAAACAACTGAGGTAGTCACCAATCTGAAAACAGGAGATGACCAGTTCAGGCAACATATCCACTATTGGTAGAAGTCTTAGTTGCTGACTGAATTTTAAAAGACACTACTGAATCAAAATAACTTAACGTGAGAAACTAATTTCAGATGTGATAATGTCTACATATTCCATAAAGGGAAATTTTCTCATAAATAGTATATGAAACTCTTTCAACACTGGAAAAATGTATTAATAAGAAATTTCTACACATAATAAAAACTGAAAAAATGTATCTTAAATGGGTTAATGAATATCATTTGCAAAGTCAGTACAGTAAAGAGTTTGAGGTAGAACATCCAGTTCATCACATTTTTGGGTCATGTCCTACTTTGCAACTGCTGTGATTAAACACCATGACAAAAAGCAACTTGTAGAAGAGAGGATTGATTTCAGCTTTAAAGTCCATTATGAAAGAAAGTCATGGCAGGAGCTCAAACCAAGACCCTGGAGGCAGGAAACGATGCAGAACCACAGAGTAATACTGCTCTCTTTCTTAACTATGTGGCTTTTTCAGTTTTCTTTAGAACACAAAGCAGAGAAACCCGGTTAGAAATGGTATCATGTACATCAATTATTAGTAAAGAAAATGTCCCACAGACTTGCCCCAGGCCTATCTGTTGGGGGCAATTTCCCAATTAAGGGCCCACTTTCCTTATACCTCTAAGTGTGTGTTAAATTGTCATAAACTAACCAGTACAAATCATCAACCAGTTTCACAGTTTTTTTTCTGAAGTGAAATATTACTTTATATAAAATAATTCTATGTTTAGAAAACATAATAGTATAGTTCTTTGTGTTCTCCAAAAATGTCATATTTTGTATTGTGTTTTGTTGTTGCTTGCTTGTGTAGGGAAAAGGAATTGATCTATTATTTGATATTTGAATATTTGCCTGGAATTTTTGGAATATTTTTCCAAGTCTCATCTTTAATGTTTCATAGTCTTTGATTTGTTTCATAATTTAACAGATACTTACATGATATTTAGATATGTTATCACTTTTCAAATCTTGATGACAATTGCCTAAGACATGAGTGCTATTTTCTTAAATTAAAATCCCTATATTAATTTATTCTTATGTTTACATAATTTTTATTTGAATTTTTGTGCCTTGCATTTCAGAGTTGTTAATTATTTTATAAGTGGTATTTTTTAAAATTTCTCTTTTCAAACTAAAGAAAGTTTAGAAAAACCACCTAAGTATTGCCTCTTTTGTGTCATTAAAAGTCCTTGTATTCCTAGGTATTCAAATATAAAATTATCTTAATCCTATTTTTCTTTGAGTTGTTAGATGATTTTTCTATTTATTCTTGACCTTTGTTGTCAAATATAGAATATTTTGTCTATTTCTAAATAATTATGCTTCAAAAATGGTGTGAAGAACGCCGATGTCATACACACATACCACAACCTCAAAACCAGTCGTGAAACTAGCTGCTCAGGAAGCCATTAACCTCCTTAGAACCAGCCCTGCCTCCTGCCATCTTGAAGGTCATGCTGATTTTATTGATCCGGTTTTTCTATTTTTTCCCTACATTCTTTTTAATAGCAATTGTGCTGAAGAGGCAGCGGCCCTCACCGACAGCTTTCCGCCACTTGTCACCATGGAGCTCTTTAGTTCGCTGTGGTGTTTTTGTGGCTTAAGTTGCTAATGAGCTGTCTTCTTCAAGCTGAATGTCAGTTTATAATACTATGCTGATTTGGCAAAGCCATCTCTAATCTTCTTATGTGTGCAGTTCTAAAGCATGGTTATCAGCTTTCTAAACTTTTTCAATTGTTAATATCTAAATGACACATGATGACATTCTAGGCTTCTTGGCTTGAAAGTTGATTTAGACATGCTAAGGAGTGAGAATTCTATTATGGCCATCTGCCTTTTTTTTTCTGAATAGAATAGAAGCAATTACAATATCAATAGATGGGCTAACATGGGAAGGGAAAATTCAAGAGCTTTCAAGAGCTTAAAAAACTTTAAGCAACTAATGACAACTTGAAGACATACACTTAGCCATTCCCAGGGATGAGGAAACTTATTGATTGTGCAACGCACAGTTGTCATCCCTGAGACTACATACCAACAAAAGAGAAAAGTGTTTTTTTTATTTTGTATTTGTGTCTGTATTTGCATATGTATGTGTGTGAATGTGTATGTGTGCAAAACAATAATAAACAAAAAGAGTATAAAGAGGAAGAAAGGGATTTGCAAAAACTATATGAGAGGGGCTGATAGATGGAAAGGTGATGGAGAATTAATATAATATTATTTTAATGAAAAATATCAAATAAATAAATATTAAAGAAAAATATTGCACTGAATTTCTCTAAACTGCTGAGTGGAAAAAAATGTGGATTTTCAACCTGTGTTATCATAGCTTTCACAAGATAGATGAATCATTCAACATGTTAGCCTATATCCTTAAAATTATTGTTTTTAGTGGTTAAGACTGTAACATAGTTCTTGAGTTTGTGCTTTATAATCAATAATGCCTTTTTAAACATTTGCATATCAGAAATTAATTATTCATTATTATTATAAAATTATTATTATTAAATAGGGAAACTTCATAAGTTTTTGCTGTAAATTCTTCATCTCAAGAAGATATACTAGCCTAAAACATAAATGAAATTTATCAAAGTCACCAAATCAATTGCTTGAAGAGCCCCACACAATTTCTTTCAAATTTCTTGGCTTTGTCATTGGATTTTATCAAGCCTACTTAACCAGGTTGCATAAATACTATCGGTATTGGTGGGTGAATAAATCAATTTATGATGATCATGACACTATTCATCCCAAGAAGATAGAATTCTTACCATCAGGTTCAATTTTCTAGTTGGGAAAATATTAATTTATCTGAAACTACACTGAAATCAATCTAGTCAGCATCAGCAGAAAAAACGAATTATGGAGAAGGAAACAGAATAAAAGGGATGGAAGTAAGGAAGTAGAAGAAAGGCAGGAAGAATATAAAGAAAAATTAAAATCTAAAACTTCATAGTTTCTCAGTACACTGCTGTGAATTTGGTAGAAACATGTACTTATAGTACTGATGATTTACTGCCCAGAAATTGTTCCATCTATTTTAGGTGATTATACTTAACATTTGGGTGGCTTTGTTTTCTGATTAGCATATACCTAAATAGTGGAAAATGTTGTGGATACCTTATTAAAATGTAATCTACCATACTTTATACCATAAAGCTGTTTCATTATTTTCTTGATTTGTGCTCTTATTTATTTAATATTGTTGATTTTGTTTCTGCTTATTCAATTTTCATTTCAAAGGTTTCATGCTGGACAGCTTTTACTTGAGAACTCATTAATTGATACTTGTCTTTGTCCTAAGAATTTAAATTTATATAATGCACTAAAGAATATCTCTGTTTTATATGATAACAAAGAATATTGCAAAATTGGGAATCAACCTACCTCAAGATCCAGCAATAACACTCTTGGGAATACACCCAAAAGATGCTCAATCATACTACAAAAGCATTTGTTCAACTGTATTCATAGCAACATTATTTGTAATAGCCAGAACCTGTAAACAACCTAGTTGCCCCTCAACTGAAGAATGGATAAAGAAAGTGTGGCACATTTACACATTAGAGTACTACTCAGTGGTAAAAATCAATGACATCTTGAATTTTGCATGCAAATTGATGAAATTAGAAAACACTTTCCTGAGTGAGGTAATCCAGACCCAAAAAAATGAATATAGTATGTACTCACTCATAAGTGGATACTAGCCATAAACAAAGGACACTGAGCCTATGGTTCATGATCCTAAAGAAGCTACGTAATAAGGTGAACCCAAATAAATACATTTGTTCTTTAAAGAACCCAAATATGTCCTCTGTCTCTCTAAAGTTTTCTCCTTGATGCTTCTAAACTCCAAGTTTAGCAAGAAGTTCTTTTGTAAGGAATACAGACATTTTTCTGGTCACTTCCTTATCACTTTGGTTATGGCACCTAAAAGAATGACTATATTTGTTTATAATGAAAGATTTATTCTTTAGTCAATGGTCTCTTTGAGTCATAAAGAAAGCAGAGGGCTAAAATGAATCAATAATCTGTAGGGAGATCTCTAGTTGTTCATTTGTATATTTCTTAAATTTATCTCAGTTTAAGGTAATATTTGTAAAATTTGTATTCTTTGGGTGATATCTAAATCATGTAATTTAAATATAGAAAAATTAACTGTAGTTTAATATCAAATTTTTATTTAATTAAAAAAGTTTAAAATAAAAATTCAATATTGCATTTTCATAGAAAACAGTAAAATAAACCATATTTCACTGAGGAATAAAATAAATATTTTTGGCTTCCAAAGACTTTTCATGAGATATTATTTGGATAATAACTTTATAATTAGCTTTGTATTAATTATTCTTACATGACACTATTTTGGAGAGATTAGTAAATGAATCACCATGTATCACATTATATTATATTTTTAAAAAATTCAGGAACTCTGGCCTAAAGCATTTATAGCACAGGTTTCAATGAATATAATAAAATCAATACATATTGTGTTTATTTTTCATATTTTATTTTTCATAACAATTATATATGTCTTGTTTTTCTGTGAGTATGGTAACTATATCACATTATATTTTAAAATGTTTAATTAAACAATAAGATTTATTATAAAAACTTGCAGTAACTTATTTTCCTACACAAATATTTGTCAAACATAGCAAGTAGAATTGATAGATGGGCTCTTTAAATTCAAGTAGCCCATAAATTTGTCATGAGTTATATGGCAGTTTTTTATTATTGCAGCACAACCAATTGAATGCTAACAAATAAGCAAAATGAATTTTAATCACAAAACTGTTTCTATTTTGAGAAAAAGATCTATGAAAGGGAAACCTGAACTTGCTTTACATCTGATATCCATCATATATTTTTTATAAACCTAAATTGGTTTTATTTTAAATTATAACTGTATCATTTTCTCCTTCCATTTCCTTCCTCTAAACCCCACCCTTTATATTCTTCCTTGGTCACTTTGAAATCTTTAGCCTATTCATGTTTTATTCATATTTTAATAGAATAGAATAGAATCTGCCCAGTCTGGATGTTATTTGTAAGTATGTTTTCAGTACTGACCATTTGGTATTGGACAAATAGTTAATGTGTTCTTTCTTTGGTTCTATCCTGTGCATTTCCCATTATCAGTATTCATTATTTACCTGTAGTTCAATGCATAGGGTTGAGGTCTTGTGGGCTTTCCACCATCCACTTTCGTATGTCTTTTGTTATTATCCTTGTTCTTTTCATGTTTAGGCAACCATATTGTTGAGACTTTATTTGTGTATTTTCTTACATTACTAACAGACATAGTCTAGTAAGTAACAAAGTCCCTTTTTCTCTGACTCTTACACTCTTTCAACTCTGTCTTTCACAGAACGAGAAGGTTTCATTCAAACTTCCTAAGGTGAGAAGCAGTCAACATTGCTATGACTGCCTGTGAACGTCAGTAAAATTCAGTCATAAGCTTTTACTTGTAGTGGCACACAAACGTTGGTGATAACCAATACCTATCTGGATTTTATTTAGTTGCCTTTTTGAAGTTCCTCCTTTGAAAATTGTACACAAGTCCAGCCACATTAACCTTTAATCTACCATTTGTTCTACCTGTGGAATGTGCTGGGGTAAGGGTGGCATAGTGATTGTGGGAGTGGCTAATGAATGACAGGCCCAGTCTGTAACCCATACTCTCATACCTTGACAGTGAGTCTACCCCTGACACTACCTGGAATGCCAGAGAATAGATGGCCCCGAGACTTAGGATAGAAACAAACATGACTGGGAAAAAGTATCAATGTAATGATTCCTAACAATATTCTGCTACACTCATAGATTGATGCCTAGCTCAACTGTCAATAGAGAAGCTTCAGTCGGCAACTGGTGGAAAGACATGCAGAGACCCACAGCAAATATTGGGCTGATCTCAGGAACCCTGCTGTAGAGAGGGAGGAAGGATTATGGGAGCTAGAGGATTCTAGGAAATAGCAAAGAAACCTACAGAAACAACTAACCTGAGCTCATGGACACTCACAGAGACTAGACTGAAACCTATATGGGACAGACCTAGGCCCTCTTCTGCTATGTGATAGTTCTGTAGCTTGGTCTTCTTGTGGGACTCCTAGCATTAGAAGCATAGGCCATCTCTGACTCCTTTGTTTGCTTTTGAGAATCTACTACTCATACTGGGTTACCTTTATAGAGGGAGAGATGCTTAGCTTTACTGTAACGTGATATGCCATGTTTTGTTGCTATCCATGGGCTGCCTCCCCTTTTCTGATTTTAAAGAAGGAGGAGTAGAGGAGAAGTGCTGGGGCACAGTGGGGGAGGCATAAGAGGTAGGGGCCATAGGAGGTGGGGGTGGGATTGGGATAAGAAGAGGGAGGGGAAATTACAGGCAGGATGTAAAGTAAAAAAAATAAATTAAAAAAAAAAAGAGAAGTCCTGTCTTGATTTCCTCACAACAATCAACCTGAAATTGTAAGCTGAATTAAACCGCCTTTCTGATAACCTCCTATGTGTCATGGTATTTCATTATAGCAACATCAATTTTAAAGTGGCAAAGGCCACAAGAAGCGATACACAAAGCTGTGATAAATAATAAGTTTGCAAAAACTGATTCTAATAATCTAACAATTAAGTTTGAAAAGAGTGAGATTTAAACATAAAAACATCACTATATTTATATTTTAAGCTTCTTTATTTGTGAACAATAAATTTCTTTATTTGTGAACAAAGGCATAAAGAGTGT
Source organism: Ondatra zibethicus (assembly GCA_004026605.1). Taxonomy (NCBI): domain Eukaryota; kingdom Metazoa; phylum Chordata; class Mammalia; order Rodentia; family Cricetidae; genus Ondatra; species Ondatra zibethicus. Next base: position 11,027 of record PVIU01017372.1, read on the forward strand.
ATATTTAGAACTGAATTTTAGTCTTTTTGTTTCATAGTGGGCTTACAAAATAATGGAGACAAAATGTTTTAATTTGTTTCTTCTGATTTTTATGTGGTGAGATATGCAATATATGATTATTTATTATTTATTTTAGAAGTAATCTTCATTCTATTTAAATGTATTTAATGCTATATAATAATGCTCTTGTACACTGTAAATATTTGTCACTTGTATTGATTTAATAAAATGCTGGTTGGGCAGAAACAAGGCAGGATAGATAGGTTGACAAGACTAAAAGAATTCTGGGAAGAGGAAAGGCAGAGACACAGTCACCAACTGTTGATGAAAATTATTTTTCCAGATAAATCATTGTATTCTTAGCATTTTCTCATTACATGACAAAATCATCTCTGAGGAGACTGGCATTTTAGTCTCTACAGTCAGTTTATTATCATAAATGCAAATATATCTACAAAACATATGTATGTACATATTAACACAACATATATACAGATATTTACAAAAATGCCGTTATATAAATATATAATACATACATATACATAAATATGGTAGTTGAGAAGTGTTATGTTCTACCAAAATTGCATGGGTTAGAACCAGGTTTGGCAGTTGAGTACCTATGGCTTTTTTTGAATCTGTCTTTAGAAGATATTTAAATTGTTCTCATGAACCCTGCATATATTCTGAGAATAATAATATAAAAGAAACACTCTGTACACCTCAGGTTCTCTGATTCATGTCTCCAATTTCTTCTCTTAAATCCAAGAAGCATTGAAAGCTGTGGAAAATATTTAGATGCATATTTCTCCAAGTGTGTATTTTAAGAATTTTTAATCTCAGGAATGGATAGAGTAATGAAGTAAACGATACATTTCACTGACCGTCATATGTCTTTTAATTTTAATTAAATAATAAGTCCTAATTGAGCACAATATGTTGCATACATCATTTATTCGATAGTTTCCTGCTCACAAATAAACTAGATGCTATAAACTGAGAACCAAAGTTAACTTTGACTGCCCTAGACAATAACCACATATTTTCTACTTTTTACTTTTTTTCATTTTTCTTTCCTTTTGTTGTTTCAAAAAACAAACTCCTTTATTATTATATATACCATTCCAAGTTCCCACACCCTCTCCTCCTCCCATTCCCCTCCACTTACCTGCACACCTCACCCCTATCCACTCCTCAGAGAAGGTAAGGCTCATTGCTCTGGAGGAAGGTCCAAGGCCCTCACTAGTATATCTACGCCGAGCAAGGTATCCATCTAAATAGAATAGGTTCCCAAAAAGCAGTAGGGATAAATCCTGGTGTTACTGCCATTGGTCCCTCCATCTCTAGAATGAAGCCTACTTGATCAGAGTGAATAATTTTTTTTATGTGTTCTTGGATTCAGTCGCCAGTATTTTATTTAGTATTTATGTACCTACGTTCATGAATGAGATTGGTCTGTAATTCTATTTCTTGGTTGAGACTTTGTGTGGTTTGGTATCAGGGTAACTGTAGCCTCATAAAAAAAGTTTGGCAATGTTCCTTCTGTTTCTGTTATGTGTAACACTTTGAGGAGTATAGATATTAGCTCTCCTTGGAAGTTCTGGGAGAATTATGAACTAAAACTACCTGGACCTGGGCTACATTTTGTTGGGAGGTTATTGATGACAGCTTCTATTTCCTTGCAATTTATAGGTCTATTTTCAAATTTTCTGGAGTACAGGTTTTATGTAGTATGACCTAATGATTCTCTGTATTTACTCAGTGTCTGTTAATATGCCCTGCTTTTTATTTCTGATTTTGTTAATTTGGGTGTTCTCTCTCTGCCTTTTGATTAGTTTGGATAAGAGTTTGTCTATCTTGATGATATTCTCATAGAACCAACCCTTTGCTTCATTGATTCTTTATATTGTTTTATTTGTTTCTTTTTTATTAATTTCAGCCCTCAATTTGATTATTTTCTTTCTTCCACTCCTCCTGGGTGAGTGTGCTTCTTTTTGATCTAGAGCTTTCAGGTGTGCTATTAAGTCACTAGTGTGAGTTTTCTCTACTTTTTTTTATCTAGGCACTTGTTGCTATTAACTTTCAACTTAGCACTGTTTTCATAGTGTCCCATAGGTTTGATACATTGTGCCTTCGTTTTCATTGAATTCTAGGAAGTCTTTAATTTCTTTCTTTATTTCTTCCTTGACCCTGGGGTGGGTCAATAGTTCACTGTTCAATTACCATGAGTTTGTAGGCTTTCTGCGAGTAGTGTTGTTGTTAAATTCTAATTTTAAGCCTTGGTGATCTGATGAGAACAGAGGGTTACTCCAATTTTTTTTTGCATCTGTTAGGGTTTGCTTTGTTAACAAGTATTTGGTCAACCTAGAGAAAGTTCCATGTGGTTCTGAGAAGCAGGTACATTCTTTTATATTTAGATGGAATGTTCTGTGGATGTCTGTTAAGTCTACTCTAATAATGACATCTGATAGTTCACTTATATCTCTTATTCTTCTGCCTGGTTTATCTGTCCATTGATGAGAGTGGAATCTTGAAGTCTCCTACTAACAGTTTGTAGACTTTGATGTGTGATTTGCACTTTAGTAATGTGGGTGCTCTTGTATTAAGGACATAGAAGTTCAGGATTGAGACTTCATCCTGATGGATTGTTCCTGTTAAGAGTATAAAGTGTCCTTCTTCATCTCTTCTGTTTGATATTAGTTTGAAATCTCTTTTGTTAAATATTAACATAGCTATAGTCCCATTCTCTTAGCCTGTATCTTTTTATAGGTGAATTGAGTCCATTGATATTAAGCAATTAATGAGCAGTGGTTGTTAATTCCTGTTTGTTTTCAGAGGTAGTGTGTGTTTTCTCTTCTGTGGGATATGCTTGTAGGAGGTTATCTGTTTCCTGTGTTTTTGTGCATGGAGTTAGCTTTCTTGGGTTGGAGTTTTCCTTCAAGTACTTTCTGTAGGGCTGGATTTGTGGATATGTATTGTTTAAATCTGTTTTTTTCATGGAATATCTCTTTTTCTCCATTGATGGTGATGGAAAGCTCTGCTGGTTATAGTAGTCTGGGCTTGCATCTATGGTTTCTTAGTGTTTTTAGCACATCTTCCCAGGACCTTCAGGCTTTCATGCTTTCCATTGAAAAATTGGGTGTAATTCTGAAAGGTCTACTTTTATGTTACTTGACCTTTTTCCTTTGCATCTCTCAAAATTCCTCCTTTATTCTGTATGTTTTGTATTTTCATTACTACATGGCAAGGGGACTTTTTTATTTTGTCCAGTCTATTTGGTGTTCTATAAGCTTCATGTACCTTCATAGGGCATAGGGCTATCATTCTTTAGGTTGGGCAAGTTTACTTCTATGATTTTGTTTGAATATATTTTCTGTGCTTTTGAGCTGGAGTTCTCCTTCTTCTATTCTATTATTCTTAGATTTAGTCTTTTCGTTGTGCCCCAGACTTCTTAGATGTTTTGTGTTAAGAATGTGTTGTGTTTAATGTTTTATTTGATCAATTAATCAATTTCCTCTAGTATCTTCAACACCTTACATTCCCTCTTCCATCTCTTCTATTCTGTTGGTTATGCTTGCCTCTGTAGTTCCTGTTCATTTACCCAGATTTTCCATATCTGGAACTCTCTCAGTTTGTGTTTTCTTTGTTACCTCTATTTCAGTCTTCAAGTCTTGAATTGTTTGCTTCACCTGTTTGCTTTTTCTTGAGTTTCTTGTATGGATTTATATTTTTTTTTCAGTTTTTGTTTGATTTTTCCCCTCATTTCTTTAAGGGAATTATTTTTCATTTCCTCTTTAAAGGTCACCATCATCTTCATAAAGTTACACTTAAAAGCATTCTCTTCTGCTTCTTCTGGGTTAGGATGATCATTCCTGTGGTATGACCTCTGGGTTTTGGTGTTACCATGTTGCTTTTTAGGTTATTGGATGAATTCTTGGATTGGTGTCTGTCTGTCTCTTCCTTCAGTTGATGACAGCAGTGTCCTGTGTCTTGGTCTAATACTTGAAATGTCTGTCTGAGTCTTTGGGAACTGTTTTGGTTTGCTTTGTACTGTCAATGTTCATGTCTCTGGGAGCCCCCAATGTCTCTCATAGCCTGCTCTCTTAGCCTGTTCTCTTGGTCTACTCTTGCTCCACTCTGTGCAGTCAAGCTTGTGCTTCAGAGTTTCTCTCTTGGTCCTCTCTGTATTACAGCAAGCTCTTGATCCTCTCCATATTATAGCAGGCTGTGTTTCAGAGTTTCAGTAAGGTTGTGGGAGGATAGCTACTTATTTTCAAACACTTTCAAATTTAACCTTCTTTATTGCTAAATAAAACTCCTGAAGGAGTTTACTAAAGGCAGCACTCTTCCGCCTGCAGTAATCAAGCAAAGAATGCTGTAGAACTGCAACTCAAACATAGATAATATATTTCCCTGCTTTACTTCATACAACCATTATCAATGCATTTTCTAATGTTTTTAATTTATTACTTTCTTTATGCTGTGGCTTCAAAAATTTAATTTTGATTGTGGTAGAGCAGGATATTTAGAGTAACTTTTAGTCTGTGTTCCGTGGCTTTGAGTACTCATATTTGGCTCAAAATATTCCTATGAAGCATGAGTTATGTTTCACATCAACATGAGCAAACTACAATGTTGTCATGATATTGAATTCTCATGTGATGCTAATTATTATGTATTGTATTTTTATGTCTCTAGTTCAATGAGACAGGGATAACAACTCTGAATTCCTTTTTGCAACTAAAGAGAGAACGATTTTTTAATTTTAATTAACAATATTGATAGCTCCATTATAAAGTCACTTTAATAAGAATGTATTTTACTGTCATGGTGCACTGTTGCAAGTTCATGGGCCCTAATTGAGAAGGAATAGCATTCACAATTGGGTTTATTTCTAGTACAAATTTATCCATAAATATAATATCACTAGGTTTTTATTTTTTCATTATTTCATTTTGAAACTTATATATACTAAAATCATTGGACTCTTAATATATACATATATATATTTGAATGGAAATCACAACCTTAATTTTTCTAGCACTTTTTATTGATTCTTGGGGAATTTTATATCATGAACTCCAGTCCCACTCATTTCTCAGTCTTTCCATGTCTGTTTGCTCTTCACTACTGCAGCATGTCCACCAAAAGAAAAAAAAAAAACATATTTCTCTCTTCTATCTTTTCTGGTTCTCCATTACCTCTTTTTTTTTTCCTTAGTGGCATTTAAAGCTGCAGTGTGTCATTTTGTACAATTTTCCATTGAAAATGGGCTTTTGACCTGATTCAAGGATTCTGAATTTTGATATAGCATAAGTAGTAGACCTTGACCAATACTCCTTTGGGGTATAGTGCTGTACCCTGACGTCATGGAGATTCTGCAACTCTAATTCCACAGGACCAGCCCCGTCATTCTTTCTCGCAGGTCATAGCTGGAGCAGATGTTGGAGTGGGCCAACTTAAATCCCTGGATGTGAGTCTGGGTGATAGCTGAGTTGGTCACACCAGGCCTCAGCTTGGACCACTGGGCATAGCCATCTCTCCGGGGCCCACAACCGTTAACGTCAGCTCTTCTGCGCCTTGGTGATGGCTAGGACAAGATCTCCAAGAGCCAGGGGAGGGTGGGGACAGCTGAGCATGGCTCTCAGATTTCTACACGAATGGTACTTATGGCCCATAAGGTTTACATGGCCCACAGATATCAATATCGACACCAGCTGAGGCAGGCCCGCAGACCCAGGCAAGACCCTTGGCAGCAGTCCAGCTGGAAATCATCATGGCGTCCTATGGCAGTGAAGGTGATCCACATCAGCCTCCCTCCTCCTCCAGTTATACCTCTCTCCAAAACACATGCGCCACGCTGCTTGTCTTTCTCCCCTCCTTTTCCTTTTCCACCATATATTTGCTTATCTTAATGTCTTTGACTGATTCAGACTGATCAGGGCCAGGCAGGCCTGACAAAATTATATTCTTATTATGCTAATGTATTGATTGATCATTTAAGAGGGGATATGATTTTGGATGTTTGCAATGAACGTCTGATCTTCGGCAAGATTTAGCACACTTAAACACTTACATATTTCATGTACATATCCACCAGACAGGAAAAATGGTTTAAATTAAATTTACTGACCACCAAAACCAGGGAATAAATAATACCAACATGATAAAATCTATACATACACAAAAATTACTGTGCTCAGTTGAGCTTTGGAACAGGAACACAGCTACAAAAATAAAAGAATGTGGCTTGGCAAAGATAATGTAGAAACTCCAGGATTCTTCCTACAAGATAATGCTATATGTACCTTCTTTGTTTTGTTTGTGATTTTTATAAAAATTAGATGGTAAATATGGTAACGTGTTTCAGAATATTAAGAGCCAATCTTAAAAACTGATTGAGCTCAATGAGGGAGCAATATTAATAATATAACAAACCTGTCAGAATAGATGGGTGACAGATATTTGTGACTGGCATTTGAAGTTGGAATTATTCTAGCACATGCCTTAAAACTATGAAATTTGATACTATCTCTAGGCTAAAACTAAATCAATTAAGAAGACACTGATCTGTTCTCCATTTCAAATTTTTCCCTTCATGTAAGGGAAAAAATCTTGGCATATTCAGTCACAGACAATTTCTGCATTCATAGAGCACCATGGGAAATTTTATTCTTTTCAAAATGACTATTAAAAGGGTGTTTGGTTCGTCTGCACATTTTTCATTCATTGGCATTTCAATCACATGAATTTTATTTTTTATACTAAATTATGTTATAATATACAGCAAACAAACTAAATATATTTTTGTATTTCTGGAGGATGAGTAGTACAAAAGGAAGTGGCTGCTTCTGGCACTGGTTTGGTTGACCCGTCAAATGTCAAAGGGGGCCAATGACAGCTGAAGAAGGCAGTCAGAGACAGTTCATCATTCTCATACAAATTCATGTACACCATGCTAATATCTTCATCCAGACCTAATTATCTCTAAAAGCATTTTCTCCAATACTATCCACATAAGTTTGGACACTGAGGCTCTGAGATAGTATGAAAGTATGGGGAACCACTACACATTCAAACTTTCATAGCACAAGTGATGTCTTTGAAAGCAAAGACCAATAATTTAGAAATATTCAGTATGAATAAATTTGACTCTCAGGACTAAGTTAAAATAAAAATATGGTTAATAATGCTTTATTCTTATTTGTTAGTACCACTCAACTGAATGAAATGGAATTATAGATTAAGTTTGATAAAACTCATTGAAAATAATTCTCTGTAATTCTCTGTAAGACTATATTAGTTTTATAAGAAAATACAAATTACACAGTATGGCATCCTAATACTTGACTTCTCTGCCTACAAAGTTTTAGTACCTCGATGTGTATAAATCTAGTATTTCTGAAGCATGATTAATAAAACTCAGAGACAATTCTTGGCGTTCAACCTGAAGATCAGAAAAGGAATGTAGCCAGCCATTGGCTCTTACCTCTACCTCAGTATGAAATCACAATCCTCCCTCCAGGAATCACAGAATGAGACTGTGTATGAGAGATGTCTCCTTCCATTTTATATTCCTCTCTAGTTCTGGGATTAAAGGCATGCACCAGTACTTACTGGTTTTTATGACAAGCTAGTGTGGCTACTGGGATTAAAGGTGTGTGTTATTGCTGCCTGGTATATAAAGCTTGCCAGTATGGTTGTTTTACTTTTCTGATCCTCAGGAAAGTTTTATTTATTAAAATACAACTAAAATGGTAACACATATTTCAATTGTTTATTCTCTACTTTGGGGAAGCATACCCATAGCATTATAAAACAATTCTTTATCTCTCACATGTACACAAACAGAGACACACATACACACTCTTATAGACATATACCAAATACATGCATAATATTTGTAATTATTTGATAATGGTCACAGCACTAGAAATTGATCTGTATCTTTCTATAAGTTTAGTATGTACTATGTATTTTTTATATAGTTTCTATTCTTGATTATTGTACCTTCTTGTAGTGCATTTCAATTGATTTTTAATAAATAAAGATTACTTGAGATATGAGAGTAAAACAGTCCCACTGGTCAGCCTTACAGACCAGGTTATGGTAACATGCACCTTTACTCCCAGTAGCCACAATGAAATGTACCTTTAATCCCAGGAGTGATCCTAATTGCCATAGAAATCAGGTGGTACATGCCTTTAATCCTGGACCTAGAGAGGATTATAAAATGGGAGGAAACAGCTTTCAAAGCATAGTCTCTTGATGACCAATTTGAGTTCTTTGTGTATTTTGGAGATTATTCTTCTTCTGATGTAGGGTTGGTGAAGATCTTTTCCCATTCTTTAGGCTGCTCTTTTGTTTTGTTGACCATGTACTTTGTTTTACAGAAGCTTTTCAGTCCCACTTATTGTTATTCTCAGTATTTGTGCTACTGGGGTTATATTAAGAAAGTGGTCTCCTGTGCCAATGTGTTCAAGTATACTTCCCAGTTTGTCTTCTATGAGGTTCAGTGTTGTTGGCTTTATGTTAAGGTCTTTGATCCATTTGGACTTGAGTTTTATGCATGGCGATAGATATGGATCTATTTTCATTCTTCTACATGTTGATATTCAGTTATGCCAGCACCATTTGTTAAAACAAATAATCCAATTAAAAATGGAGTACAAACCTAAACAGCAAACTCTCAACTGAGGAATATAAAATGGATGAAAGACACTTAAGGAAATGATCAACATCCTTAGCCACCAGAGAAATGCAAATCAAAACAACTCTGAGATTCCATCTTACACCAGTAAGAATGGCCAAGATCAAAAACACTGATGACAACTTACACTGGAGAGAATGTGGGGTACAGGAAACATTCCTACAGTGCTTGTGGGAGTGCAAGCTGGTACAGCCCTTTTGGATATCAGTATGGTGATTTCTCAGAAAATTAGGAAACAACCTTCCTCAAGACCCAGTAATCCAAACATTTAAAAATAAATAAATAGCAAATAATAGGTTGGTAAGTAGACAGACAGATACGAAACGCTATTCAAACATCCTGCAGAAGTCAATTGTGAAAACCCCTTAAAAGAAGATAGCTAGATATATTAATAGACAGAGTTTCAGTTTAGAAAAGAGTGTTGACTAAACTGAGACTTCTGAGCAAAAGAACAAATAGCCACAGATGGAGATGATATTAAGCAGGGTCTTCACATGATCCAACAAAATTGAATGGAGAAGGTAAGACTACAGTCAGAAAGGGACTGGATCATCTCCAAAAAAGAATATTGGAAGAAGAAGGAGATAAGCATACTTATATCTGAAATTCAAGTTGAATACCTAGAATCCAGAGACAGCTCTTTGGTGAGCTCTAGCTACACATAACAATCTTCCAATATAATGAACATTATGGTGGCTTTAATATGAATGGCTTTCATAGGCACATACATTTTCATACTTAGTCAGTGGGGAGTGGGGTAGTGGTGCTATTTTGAGAAGGAGGCTGGCCCTGAAGGAAATGAAGCCCTGGAGGTGGGCTTTTAAGTTTCAAACCCATGACAGGCCCAAACCCCTCCCCTCTTTCTCTCTGACAGGATATAAGTCCCAACTACTTTTCAAGTACCATGCTTGTTTCTTCCTACACATTATAATAACAACTTAACTTTCTGAAACTGTAATCAATCCCTTTCCCCTAGTTCAATCTTTACTCTCTTAAGAGTTACTTTGATCATGGTGTCAATTCATAGCAAAAGATTAGTGACTAAGATATACATTATATAGGTTTTCGATTCTAGTTTAAACTCTATACATAGCAAAATTTTCTATTTTTAAAAATTGAGTACTTCTCCAACAATTTGTGATGACAGAAAACAAGCAAAGTAATGGCTCCTAAACTGAATATGCATTTCTTCTTGAACCTCTGGATATGTTACTGTTGAAAGGCATTGTTAGCTGGTCAAGGTTAGTCTCTCATGGTCTGGAAGCTTTTTCTAAAATCTCAACAACATCCCTCCCTCCCTAGCAAAGGTTCCTACTCTCTACCTAGTCTTATCTGAAGGATGTTTTTAGGCCTAGGATGCCTGACTTATCTCAGGGGTGATCCTTGACACCCATTTCTGCAAATACTCTTCCCCTGATGACACAGAGGGTAGTTAGGAAAAGGCTCTAGCCATTTTTATAGAGCAGTTCTTCCATTAATCTATATGATAGGAACATGCTACTTGATGCAAATTAATTTTGTTCCCCAGCTTCTTGTACCTATATGTTCTTATACTCCAAAATAAAGTTCAGCTGACTCACTGAAGTCTTTCTCCCAGAGGGCTGTCTCCATCATACACACAACCAACTTGAACTATGTTCCCCATTCCTGTTCCCTCATTCCTTGTGGATCAATGCAACCAATGACCTTAAGGAAAAAACAGAGACCCACATTTCTTTGTTTGTTTAAAGTGATTTTTTTTTTAAATGTAGAATGATAATATAGACTTTTAGATAATGGAGAGGTTATCTCAGATTAGCTAGTTTTAAGATAGAAACTTTCATTAGCTGAATATTGAAAACTTCAATAAATAATATTCAGGTACATGTGGTGTTGTTGACTTTGAAAGAAGCTGGAGAAATCCATAGGTAATGAAGGTAAGTAGCCATAGAGAATGAAAAAGACAAGAGAAAGTGTTATCTAGAGTAAACAGTTGTTGTTTGACTTCTGTCTTTGAGTAGTCTAAAAATGTAAATTTGAATTCTGCCAATGGAATACCTTTTTTGAAAAAATAACACAAGAATGATGTAAAACTAAATGTCTAAAAATAAAACATCTGTTTTATGTAGCATATTTTTATTTCATGTGTTTTACATTATTTATTCAACTTTTGAAGTTTGTCTTCATCTCTCCATTTCTATCCCTCTTCTATCTTTACTTCCCTTTTTATTTTATTTCCTTTCTATGACAACCTACAAAGGCATCTCTTATATTTTAGTGTAACACAACATAAGAAACCAAAGGTCATGACAAAGGTTGAGTTTTATTTATTTATTTTTGGTGGTGGGGGTGGGCAGGTAAAGATTCTTTGTGAAAGTCACTTTGCATAATAATGAGTGGTTTTTTTTTTTTTTACTTACAATGCCAATGAAAATAATAAGGTTTGAATCTTCACAGTTCTTATTCTGTATACAAATAATGATTTAAAAATCAAGAGGGGCTAAAATCTATAAAGTTACAGGAGATATCCTATTGAGCAAGTGCTTATCCAAAATGTAGAAAACTGCTAAAATATGCAGTCTTTTGGGGACACACTGACATGAGCTCCTAGCAACAAATATCAGACCCTACAGGGGAAATTTTCTTTTTCTTTTTCTTTTTTTTTTCAGAAGGGTGACAACACTTATTCCCAAGGCTCAAAGTATTCTGAAGCTTTTTTTTTTTCCCAGTGTGGACTACATTGGCAAGTGCAGTTATTACCATCTGTGTTAAAGATGAGAGTAAATCATATTTCTGGAGATTTCATCCTGTAACAATGGTCATAGAAATCTGGAGATGCTATAATTAATGGATAAAACTTCTGTAGCATAAAACCCACAGAGAACAGAGTAAGAGAGTGAATGCACAAAGATAAGGAACTCCAATATAATTTCATAGAATTAGCTATTCTAATATTCATCACAATAGATCTTCCAGTAGGAATAGTCATAAACTCCTTTATGGAGCTAATTTTAGATATGTGAGGCCTTTAAACAATTAGGTATAATTTTCTCTATGGATAAACCTAAAATTACACAGAACTATAGCACCAATGATTAAAAAATTATACCAGCTATATGATAATTGTTAATTTAAGGTTGAATAGTTGATGTGAGATTTCCCTCTGTATGCTGTGATTACCATTGACAAATAAACTGCTTTGGGTCTATAGCAGAGAAATAGCAGAACAGAGCGAGTGGGGAAAACTAAGCTGAATGCTGGGAGAAAGGAGACAGAGTCAGAGAGAAACTATATAGCCCTGCCAGAGCCAGAGGGATCTTTCGCCAGTAAGTCACAGCCACGTGGTATACACAGATTAATAGAAATGGGTTACATTAATATGTAAGAGTCAGACAATAAGAAGCTAGAGCTAATGCGCCAAGCAGTTATTTAAATAATATTGTTTATGTGAGATTATTTTGGTTCTGGACAGCCGGGATGAACAAGAAGCCTCCTCCTACAAACAGCTCCTCGTACAAATTGGTGACAAAATGGTGGACTAAATGTACTTAAAAACTGAGAGGGCTAGAAAAGGAATTCTAGACAACAAAGAACAATGTTTAGCTGCGTTTTCCCCCCCAAAATATGCTTTGTTTGTTGGCAGCATGCTGTATCTCCCTTAAGAGAGGTTTTCCTGATTCAGTGTTAACTGAGAAAAAAAAAAAAAAAAAAAAAGCTTTGAAGTGCCGGCTTTCTGGGCCATGCTGCCAGCATGAACTCTGGCTCATTCAGAACAAGCATTTGAATGGGGTTTGTGAGTAATGTGCTATGGCTTGCTTGGTGGCAACATTGACCAGCTTTGTGCCTAGAGATGGCGCACTGTGCATGTCCCTCGGAGGTAGCAAGCAGCTCTCCCATGTCAGACTGCATGGGCAAGCAAGCAGTGCTGTATTTTCCCTAGCAATGGCGCAGTTTAGGTTATTAAGAAGCGCTTAGCATTTTAAGAAGTGCTCCTGGATAGTAAAGAATTACAAATACACAATAAAGATGAATTCAGATGAAAAAGACCTCTAAATGAGACACTGTATTTTAAAAAATGTATGTAGGCTTGGGAGAGAGAAGAAAAAGAGTATAGACAGTTATAGAAAGAAGCAAATGGTATTTTAAAAAGGTAAAGTCTTTGAAAATACAGAATACAGACAGTCATAGATTAAAAGGAGTAAAGAAAAGAAGCCATGTAAAGATGGAATATGAAAAGAAATTCTGGATTATATATATTACTGTGTTTTCTTTGAATTTTTGACTGTGAAGGAGCTAAGCACAGAGAGACATTTCATAGTATGGGCTGCTAAGATAAACCAGCATATATATTTTAAAGGTATCTTGATTTGATAATATGGGTCTAGAATATGTTGCTTTGGAAAAAAAAAGTTCTTTTTTGTTTCCACAGAAGATGAGAACCTGAAAGCTCTCTGTGAACAACCCAAAAAATTACTTCAGCCAATAAATACCAGGAAGCAGTATGGAGAAGAACTATGCCTGTATTCCCGAATATTGTTTATAAATGTATCTTTACATTTACAGGGGATATGCTATACAGATTTTCATTGGTATGGGTCTTGGTTTATTGATACAAATTTAAGGTCAATTCTGTTATACTGTGTATATGCATATTTCTGCTCTTGATTAAAGTATTGTGTTTGTCCAGCTCATTTGAAAATGTAACATAAGATATCTACATTAAGGGGTTCATTATAGGATTGGCAAGATACTTGGCTCTAGAAGGGATCCCAGGTGTCCACGGGGATGTCCCCAGCTAGGTACTTGGGCAGCAAAGGAGAGGGTATGTGACCTAGCCTTGTCCCATAGTCACATTGATGAATATCTTGATCATCACCATAGAAATTTCGTCCAATGGATGGAGATAGAGACAGAGACCCACATTCACATCAGAGCAATGGACTGAGCTCCCAAGGTCCAGTCGAAGAGCAGAAGGTGGGAGAAGAAGAGCCAGGAAGTTAGGACCGTGAAGGGCCGGTCCACCCACTGAGACAGTGTGCCTGAACTAATGGGAGCTCACCAAATCCAGTTGGACTGGGACTGAATGAGCACATGAACAAACCGGACTCTCTGAATGTGGCTGTCAATGGGGGCAGACTGAGAAGCCAACAACAATGACACTAAGACCTATCTTTTCTGCATGTATTATCTTTTTGGGAACCTAGTCTATTTGGATGCACACCTTCCTAGGCCAGGATGGAGCGGGGAGGGCCTTGGATTTCCCACAGGGCAGGGTACCATACCCTCTTTTAAGGAAGCAGGGGAGAGAGGAGGGGTAGGGGAGCAGAAGGGGACTGGGAGAAGGGGAGGAAATGTAAAATTTTTTTGAATAAAAAAATAAAAGAATATGAAAAAAAGAAAATGTAATGTATAATTAAGAAATATAGGCTAATAAGGAGTCATTTATAATAGTGAAGCTTAAAATCATGTTAGTTAGGTTTTCTAAATGTACAGAGATGTATTTCAGATAGATAGTTATTCTTCACATCTGTCAAAGACTACAGAATATTTAAAACATTTTAAGAACTTAGGACTTTTCATAACAATGAGCCACATCTGCTCCTGGCAGCACCAATTACTTCAAGAGGAAGATGGGCAACGGAGTTTGTTAGCCATTTGGGCAAGAAACTGCTCTAGCCTGGACTGTTTGATGAGCAGGACATGCAGGGCCCACAGAGCAATGACTGCTGAGCTTGCCTAAAAGTGAGACGGCCTTCAGGTTTCCTGCTTTATGAGTCTGTGAGACATTCTGCAGGATACAGAAGAAAGTGACTGACAAACTACCAATATAGGCAGAACTGTTTTTGAAATTTCCTGCTTCAAGAGAAGGTCTGCCAGATACTATGGGCCTGTAGGCTGAAGATAGATGGCCCAACAGTACAGAAGAACTTTGGGAGACTGTTGAGGCATTGAGATGTCTTCTGGAGTCTTTGATGGAGTTGAAAAATTGATAATTATAATTTTCCTTTGGTGTAGGAGGTCCTTCTGTATTTCTGTTGCTTTCATTGGTTGAATAAAGAGACTGCCTTGGCCTTTTGATAGGGCAGCCCTTAGGTGGGTGGAGGAGACAGAACGGAATTCTGTGATAGAGAAGGCAGAGTCAGGGAGAGCCGCCTGCCAAGAAGCTGCCAGGTCAGACATGCTAATCTTTCCCGGTAAGCCACAACTCATGGTGACACACAGATTATTAGAAATGGGTTAAACAAATATGTGAGAGTTAGCTAAGAAGAGGCTAGAGCTAATGGGTCAGGAAGTCATTTAATTAATACAGTTTCTGTGTAATTATTTTGGGTATAAGCTAACCAGGTGCTGGGAATGCAGCCCTCTCCTCCCTACTACATTCCTTAGTTATGATAAACATAAAATAGATATAAATATTGTAACTGTAATTCTTACTTTATAGATGTTTTGTTATGTAATTTTACAATGTTAAAGTTAAAACCTTCCTTTTTTATTTAAACAGAAAAGGGGAGGTGATATGGGATTTCCCTCTGTATGCTGTGATTACCATTGATAAAGGAACTGCTTTGTGCCTATACCATAGCTATAGGAGAACAAACCTAGGTGGAGAAAAAACTGGGAGAAAGAAGCAAAGTCAGAAAGAAGCCATGTGTCCCCACCAGACCAGAGGGAACTTTAGCCAGTAAGCTACAGCCACATGGTGATACACAGATTAATAGAAACAGGTTAAATTAAGATGTAAGAGTCAACCAATAAAAAGCTAGAGCTAATGGTCCAAGCAGTGATTTAAATAATATAGCTTCGGTGTGGTTATTTTGGTCCTTGGCATCCTGGATGAAAAAGCGGCCTCCTCCTAAAAGCAGCTCCTTACTACAAATAGTTTCCATATGTAATATTTTAATTAATGGAATGTTTAGTTGTGCACTAAAACAAGCAAAGCTTGAAATATGAAGCTGTACTATTTAACTCTGGAGATACAGTGAAACAGCTACATACCCCTTATTAAATCCTTGTCTTGAAATTAATCATACATTTAGTAATTTGGCGGAAGCAAAACACTGTTGAGAAAACATCTGAAGTATATAATCAGGTACTGATTTGAAATACTACTTGAGAAGGTGACATGTGAACTGCAAATGCCAATATCAGGCATCTTTAGTATTATAGCTCTGTAATAGTGTTTGAAGTCAGGGACTTCACAAGTTTGTTTATTGTACAGGATTGGTTTGGCTATCCTAGTTTTATTACTTTTCCGTATGAAGTTGAGTACTGTTTTTTCTAGGTCTGTGAAGAATTTTGCTGAAATTTTGATGGGCATTGCATTGAATCTGTAGATTGCTTTTGGTAAGATTTCCATTTTTATTATGTTAATTCTACCTGACCACGACCATGGGAGATCTTTCTATTTCCTGGTGTTTTCTTCAATTTCTTCAATGATTTAGAATTCTTGTTAACACCTGATTTTTGACAAAGAAGCACAAAATATAAAGTGGAAAAAAGAAATCATATTTTATGATGGTACTGGAATAACTGGATATCAAGATGTGTAAGAACAAAAATAGATCCATATCTATCACCATGCATAAAACTCAAGTCCAAATGGATCAAAGACCTCAACATAAAGTCAACCACACTGAACCTCATAGAAGAGAAAACTGGAAGTACACTGTATTCACTGGCATAGGAGGCCACTTCCTAATATAACACCAGGAGAACAGACACAGAAACAATTAATAAGCGGGACCTCCTGAAACTGAGAAGCTTCTGTAAAGCAAAAGACACAGTCAACAAGACAGCAACCTACAGGAGAGGAAAAGATCTTCATCAACCCCACATCAGACAGAAGACTGATCTCCAAAATATAAAGAACTCAAGAAATTGCTGATCAAAAAACCAAATGATCCCCTAAAATAAATGGGGTACAGCCTAAACAGAGAACTCTCAACAGAGGAATCTAAAATGGCTGAAAGACACTTAAGGAAATGTGCAACATCCTTAGTCATCAGAGAAATGCAAATCAAAGCAATTCTGAGCTTCCATCTTACACCTGTAAGAATGGCCAAGATCAAAAACACTGATGACAACTTATGCTGGAGAAGTTGTGGGGTAAAGGGGACACTCCTGCATTGCTGGTGGGAATGCAAGCTGGTACAGCCCCTTTGGATGTCAGGGCGGTGATTTCTCAGAAAATTAGGAAACAAGTTTCCTCAAGACCCAGCAATACTACTTTTGGGTATATATCCAAAGGATGTTCAATCGTGCCACAAAGACATGTGGTCAACTATGTTCATTGCAGCATTGTTTGTCATAGCCAGAAACTGAAAACAACCTAAATGCCCTTCGACCAAAGAATGGATAAGGAAAATGTAGTACATTTACACAATGGATACTACATAGCAGAAAAAAAAATAACAACACCTTTAATTTTGCAGGCAGATGGATGGAGCAAGAAAACAACATTTTGAGTAAGGTAACCCAGACACAGAAAGACAATTACCACATGTATTCACTTATAAGTGGTTTTTAAACAAAGTAAAGAAAACCAAACCAGAAATCACAATCCCAGAGAGCATAGATAACAATGAGGACCCTAAAAGACACATACATAGATCTAATGTACATGTGAAGTAGAAAAAGACAAGATCGCCTAATCAAATTGGGAGCATGGGGACCGTATGGGAGGGTTGATGGGGAGGGAGAGGGAGGGGGGAGCATGGGGACCGTATGGGAGGGTTGATGGGGAGGGAGAGGGAGGGAGGGGAGCAGAGAAAAAGGTAAAGCTCAATAAAAATCAATAAAAAAGGAAATCTCCTTGACCACTATTAGAACATGAAAAAAATCAATAAGAATATCAATAAGTAAATGCATCAATAATTTTTAAAGAGCCAATTCAATGTTTTTTTTTTTTATCGTGTTTTTGGATTTTCTCTGTAGCTTTGGAGCCTGTCCTGGAACCAGCTCTTGTAGATTGGGCTGGTCTCGAACTCACAGAGATCCTCCTGCCTCTGCCTCTGCCTCATGAGTGCTGGGATTGAAGGCATGTGACACCACCACCCAGCCAATTTAATTTTAATAAAGAAAATCTGAGTATCCTTTTGTCTTGACATCAGAGAGAACTATATGTACAATCTGGGTAGAGTACAATTTTAAACAGGATGCAGACTTAACAACTACAGAAGTAAATAAATATAAATTACAAAGCAGTAAAATAAAAATTTCAGAATGTAAATACAAAATCTGAAACCACATTCAAGAAATACATTCATACTGATCAAAATTAGCATATTATACATATCCAAATTATATTAGACATTTTCAACAGACATACAAAAGGAAAATACATTGTAAATATAGGGAAGCCATTTAAGAGATACTTAATTGCTACCATTGAATTTCTGTTCAGTAAGACATGCGGGAAGCGAATCCCAGGCCAACTTTGTATCCTAGTTAAATTTAAATTTAAAAAACATACTCTATAAAATTAAGAACTAAAAATCAGATATTAGCCACAGGTCATCATACTGCAAATAAAACAGAAATTTTAGAATAAAATTTAAATAACAAAACAAACTGTCTATCATATTCAAGAACTGAATATTTTATACTTTGCCTATGAGAATATGTACATTGGACAAAACTCTTGAAGAGTTTACTCTGTAGTCAAATTTTTCTTTGGGTCATCAGTTCACAAATTACAGAGGACTTATTGTTAATTATTAAAACTTGGAGTTAGCTTAGGCTTGTTCCTTAAACCTTCTTGTAACTTAAATTAATTCATAATTTTTAATCTACATCCTTCCACAAGGTTCATTACCTCATCTCTGTACTGGTCACAATAAACAAACAACCATTCCTGTAAATTAATATGTAAATAGTTACTCAACAAATTTGAAGATGTGTGAATCATGTAAAATTGAAATCTGAGAAATTTCTGAATTACAGAACACTATCATTTTTATATGGTTCGTGATGATACCATTCAGTATATTTATTATATGGTTTGTGATGATACCATTCAGTATATTTATTATATTTTTTGTGATGATGCCATTCAGTACATTTATTATATGGTTTGTGACGATACCATTCAGTATATTTGTTATATGGTTTGTGATGATGCCATTCAGTATATTTATTACCATTTACATTTTATAATCATCAATATTTTGAGGGCCTGTGGAGAAATTTTGAACCACATAAGACCCTTTTATCACTATCTGCTTCAAGTATTTAGCCTCCTACTTTTCCCAACAGTATCCATTTTATTCATAAATCCTTGGTACTATATTTTTTTTAGCCTCAACGCAAACCAGATAGCTCTGTCTACAACAATCTGCTTCAGAATGAAATTTTGTCACTAAGTGTATGATGTCATAGACATCCTTGTCTGAGGACATAAAGGTGCTTTATCCTTGCAATAGAATAAACTCAATAGTAGGATTAGCCAATGATGTCTTCTTCCTCCTTATATCAAATTTATCATTTCATATAGACTCTTGAAAGAATTTTGCTGCATGTTCAGCTGAATTTCATGTGGTTTAAAAGTAATATATTGATCAGCTATTTCATCCACTTTTATTTACAAAACAATAGCAAGTAATCTGCAACTCAAGATCTATTGCATAGCTAATTCGGGACAGAAAAAAAAGAGAACACTTAAAGTCTGGGAGAAATTTGTAATTACAGATTTATTAAAAACAGTTCTAACATCCAGAGATAAACATACATACCAAATGCACACAGACTGTATAGAAATGTTCATGGTATCAGTCCCATTATATTTTATTAATATATTGATGGTTATGGTTTGCAATAGAGAAAATATTGGGTTGTCTTTTATTTTTTTTTTCGAGACAGGGTTTCCCTGTAGCTTTGGATCCTGTCCTGGAACTAGCACTTGTAGACCAGGCTGGTCTTGAACTCACAGAGATCAGCCTGCTTCTGCCTCCCGAGTGCTGGGATTAAAGGTGTGCGCCACCACTGCCTGGAATGGGTTGCTTTAAAGGAATTAATAAATAAGGTACAATATTTATATACTATGGTAAATAGAATAGTAGAAAACAAATATTAAAGCAATTGAAAACAGTAACAAATTTAAATGGTAAAATACACCTATATAACAGTATCTACCAGACAGGCTGGCCTTCTAGTACATATCTGTTCACAGGTACTGGAAGAGGAGTCAGGAGGACTGTGAGATTAAAGAAGGTACGGATATTGAGCAAGAACTGTCTTAAAACATAAGAAAGTGGATCCTGAGGTAGATTGATTCCCAATTTTCTGAGAAAGTGCCATACTGATTTCCAAAATGGTTGTACAAGTATGCATTCCCACCAGCAATGGAGGAGTGTTCCTTTTACTACACATCCTCTCCATCATAAACTATCAATAGGGTTTTTAATCTTAGCCATTCAGAGAGGTGTAAGATGGTATCTCAAAGTTGTTTTGATTTGCATTTTCCTGATAGCTAAGGATGTTGAACATGACCTTAAGTATCTTTTGGCCATTTGAGATTCTTCTGTTGAGAATTCTCTGTTTAGTTCCATACCCCATTTTTAAATTGGGTTATATAGATTTTAATGTTTAATTTCTTGAGTTCTTTATATATTTTGGAGATGAATCCTTTGTCTGATGTGAGGTTGGAGAAGGTCTTTTCCCATTCAGTAAGCTGCCTTTTTGTCTTATTGACTGTGTCCTTTGCTTTACAGAAGCTTCTCAGTTTCAGGAGGTCCCATTTTATTATTGTTGCTCTCAGTGTCTGTGCAACTGAGGTTATATTTAGGGAGAGGTCTCCTGTGACCATTAATTGGAGACTACTTCCCACTTTCTCTTCTGTCAGGTTCAGTGTTGTCAGATGTATATTGAGATCTTTAATCCATTTGGATTTGACTTTTGTGCATGGCGATAGATATGGATCTCTTGTTAATCTTTTACATGTTGACATCCAGTTATGCCAGCACCATTTGTTGAACATGCTTTTTTCCGTATACTTTTAGCTTCTTTGTCAAAAATCAGGTGTTCATAGATGCATGGATTAATAGCCGGGCCTTTGATTCGATTCCATTGGTCAACTTCTGTTTTTATGCCAATAGCAAGCTGTTTTCACTACTGTAGCTCTGTAATAGAGCTTGATGCCAGGGATGGTGATGTCTCCAGATGTTCCTTTATTTACAGTATTGTTTTGGCTATCCTAGATTTTTTGTTTTTTCATATGAATTTGATTATTGTTCTTCTGTGTTCTGTGAAGAATTGTGTTGGGATTTTGATGGGGATTTCATTGAATCTATCTTCAAGAGTTGGCATATAATCAAAAGACGCTAAGTCATACTACAAAAGCATTTGTTCAACTGTGTTTACAAGAGCATTAGTTGTAATAACCAGAACCTGGAAACAACCTAGATGCCCCTCAACCAAAGAATGGATGATTAAGAAAAGATAAATTACAGTATTTTTCTTGTCCTTTAAATTTGGTTCTGACCATATAATATATTATAAACAATGTATTACTCAAAATTACTTAAATTTAAATGCAGTTATGGGGTTGCTTGCCTTTAATCACAGGACTTGGGGTGAAAAAATAGCTAGATCTCTCTGAGTTCAAGGACAACCTGATATACACAGTAAGTATCAGGCCAGCTTGAAGTACACATAATGAAACGTTGTCCTGAAAAAAACAAAACCAAAAACAAATATAAAATATTCATAGCCAAACACAGCTACTTTCATGAACATGTTTCGTTTTATACTATTTAGTATATATTTAATTTAAAATTGAGTAAATGTAATTTTTTTAGTCTTTTTAAGAAAACTTTTAAATTAGGGCTGGCCCAGTGGAAAAATTCCTTCAGTAATTATTGTGTAAAGATTTCTTTAAACTTAAATTCTATAGTATCTTGGATATAGATGATTTTCCACTAAAAGTTAGACTTAGAAAATCAATCTATTTCATATTAGCCACCAAACAATCATTAACTTAAAACTCACGTTTCAATTTATTCTTTTCTGTCTTAAAGTTTTTATTCTGTTCTGTCTTATTATTTTGTCCATATGTTTTCTTATTTCAATTTTGTTTACATTTCCCTACTGCCTACTTCAGATTTTGTTCCTGGGACTTTATCATTGCCAGTTTGTTAGTTTTCTCTTTGTCTTTATTTTGATGCAATAATTTCAGACATATTCAGTGATATGAGTGTGTGTGCATGTGTGTGTGTTTATGTGTGTGTGTATGAATGAAATGTTAGAATTGATTAGTGTCACAGATAATCCTGTATGTTTCACATTACATCTCTGTTTCTCATTAATCTTCCAATATTACTTGTTTACTCTATTATTTTATTGGGGATGTATAATATTTTCTGTTGGGATTTTTCAGTTATGTCTAAGTCATTTGCTTGCACAGATCATGTTATATAGTAGAATGGAGAAAAATAATAGTAACAATAATTAATGTTTTTCTACAGTTGTTAATTATAGTGGTTTTAATGGCAATGTCTTCCATAGCTTCCAGTAGTTTAAATTTGGAGGTATTTGGAGAGGTTTACAATATGTGTTCTGGCTGGATGCAGCATGCCATTAGAAGAAAGTTTTGAGATTAAAAGCCTACTTCTAGCTTCCCCTCTCTGCATCCTGCTTTTTCTTTGAAGTTGTGTACAGTAGGCCTCATGCTGCTGCCTCCATGCCTGCTGCTTGCTGTTATGCTTCCTTGCACATACTGCCTCTTATAAGAAAAGAGGTTTGTGTCTGAGACTGGGGGATTATTATAAATAACCTAGTAATGCTATATTTTGAAGTAATATGAAAGTTGATTTGGTAATGATGATGTTTATCACAATAGAAAAGTAACTCAAACACTAGCCAAATAAATAAAATGCTCTGATGAAATAGTGAAAGAGAAGTGTGATTAGGCTGTGTTTAAAAAGGGAGGACATTCTCCCAGCAGAATCACGAGTAGTGACAAGAAGCAGCCAAATGACATGATTGGTAAAGAGAATGCTATGCACAACTTATGTCTGGGAGGTGGTCTGCAGTATCAGGCATCAGGTCACTATCGTGGCTGATTCAAGGAGTGGGTATTGTTTAGAGGTAGATTTGCAATGAGTTGTTTCTTGGGTTTTTATCTGAGAGTGTAAATCACTTCTAATCTTTGTCTGACATGAAAAAAAGAAACCTGTCTATTTTCCATCACACACGTTTCCTGGGAGCTGTTAACAGATTCCTTTGCAATCAGATAGGATTTGTTTAATGTGACTATTGCAGCTATGGTAAGAAATGATCAGCTTTTAAATATGTCGAAAAACAAATTGCAGTAAATTTACAACACATGCGGTTAGGGAGTAAATAGACACCATATCAGGCCACTTACATGCTCCTTTTTTTTCGATGACTGTAGATTGTTATTGATGACACTAAGACCCAAGTCTCTTAAATAGCTGGTTGCCCAGTACTATTTGAATATTCTTTACAGTCAATGTTCCAATCCTGTATATCCCAAGTATTCATATCAGAGCTGCCATCATCATGCATTTGTGATGTGACCTGCTAAGTGGTAGAGTACTGAGAAACCTTGCAAAGGTAAAGCTTACAGTGAACCTTCAATGATAATACATAGAATGATTCATATTCTCTGCATCATGAAGCCATTAGGCTCCTCTTTCTATTTCCATCATTATTCCTTAGCTGATAAGGGAAATAAATAGTATGAATATGTTTTCTATGTTGAAGACTAACAAAAATGTTCTAATTAAATGTAGTTAGTGTGGATGTGTGATCTTTGCATAGAAAGTTCAATAGTGATATCCCTTTAAAATAATTTTGAGAATGTAAACAAGAAGGGAGAGCCAGTAAAATCCATTGAGAAAGATTTAAAAATACAGCTCAGAAACATTCAAGGTCATACAAGTTGTTGCTGTAATCAAGTCAAGAATGTTGATGTCTTGGCTCTCAACTCCATTTCTTCTCTCCACAGTAGAGTGCATTTCTGTTTGCCATTTATCTGCCAAGAAAATATATTAGTTAATAAGTGCTTAGAAGCTGACTTCCTGGAAAACATCACGGGATGCCTTTCTTGTGTACACTTATGTTTAATTCAAATCTCAGACTGCCCTTGGAATGTAAATGAGTGTGTTCTTCTCAGGTTAAGTGGTAACAGTGTGACAGAAAATAATTTAAAGTGTAAGCAATTTTATTAGTCATTATCTAGAGTGCCAAATTCAGACATAATCTTGTGGGTTTTTAACATTTTATCTTTTCTATAAAGTGGAAAAATGCCTTGGCCTTTAGGGGACCACTGAGGATAATTAGACATTCGTACTATAAAATAAGTTAATTCTATCTACTCATGCTCCCAACTTGGCTACTAAAATGCATACGTACACTGTATAACAGAGCCTCAGTTTCCCATTTGGAATTATGAATACAAAATTATTACAAAAATAAATTAATATTGTCCACAAAAGGTCCAGAGGAAACAGTGTTCCATACAAGCTTGGATTTTACCATTACTTGAATATATATGCTTTATACAAAAAAGGGAAAAAAATTGACTGTTCTTTGAAGGAGCCTTTATATACCACCAAGAGTTTTCAGGCATAACTGTTCCTACAATTCCCCTTACAGGTGTCATTACTTACCTTTTTAGAAAGAGTATTATTCACATTTGAATATCTTTGAGGTTTTGAGGGAAATATTTTAAAAAAATTCTTCAGGTATGTTAGGGAATACTTTTAATGATTGCTCAGCAGAAGTTTTCCTTGGGGAATATTTAATCATTAAAACCTCTCAAGTATTTCATTATCATTTCACGCAGTTCCCTGAATAACCCCATCCCTTGTTAATTCTATAATTTATGCTGAGGTTGATCCTATCAAGTGTGTCCCCAGACAATTTTTAACTGAGCAGCAAAACCATTAGTGATGGGCTTTGTTTTGACCTTTTTTTAACATTTTTATTTTCTTCCTATTGTTTGTTAGTGATATTGGAGCACTCTATCTCCTGCAGGAAACATTTCAACTGGGCCAACCAGGAGGTATAGAGTAGAAATAAATAGCTTTCCATATTTCTTCTACTGCGAGAGTGAACCTATTGAGCTGTGCTTGAGAAAAATTAAGAGAAGTTAATCTTACTGACTTGTGCTGTTTCCACAAATAAGTATATTATAATCAGAAATATGTCTCCACGTGTTTTACAGTTCTCATGAGTGAAATGTAACAAAAAAACTAATAATAAGAGGTGGCAATAAAAATATGTAGAATTATGTCATCTATTCCACATGAGTTAGTCAGTTCTTTTATGATCGTGTGTTTCAAAAAAGAATTTTAATTTTGTGGTATGCAAATATGAATCTAATTACTTAAGAAGATTGCAAAGAATTTTCTAATATTCTACAACTGAGTTTTGACCATTTTACATGGTTCTATATTTTAAGGACCGTTTCTAATATTAATGTTTCTATTAATTTTTGGAGAATTTCATGCAGTGTATTTGATCATATTCAACCCATAACAACTCCTCTGAGATATCCTTTTTCTCCCTACCTAGCCAACTTCATGTGTTCTCTCTCATCTATCTGTCTATCTGCATGATATATATATATATATATATATATATATATATATATATATATATATTTCCAAAGTACTCCTGACATGGGGCCTATACTAGAGTGTGGTAATTATTCATCATACTATTAAAGATATCTGACTTTCCCTCTCCCAGGGTATTCCAATTGCCAAAAGATTCTCAGCTCTCAGCTAAGGCTAGAACTTCCTGCCCATAACCCCTCCTTCATGTTGAGATTTCTTTAAGGAAAATTTTGGAAATCCATTATTTCATTCATTATTTAGGAAAATCTGTAGGATGGTATTTATATTTGCATTGCTTTATTTAGTTGAAAAGCAACATTCTTTTAACTTGTTGAGGGGTGAAAGTAAAAGGCCTGTTTGTGCCCTTATGAAGTGGCACTATTAGGAGGCATGTCCTTGCTGGGAGAGGTGGTGTGCTTTGAGGTTTCAGAAACTCAAGCCAGTTAACATCCTGCTGCCAGGCCATAGGGAGATAATGAGTTGAGCTCCCTCTCCAGCACCATGTCTACCTTCCTGCTACTATGCTTCCTACCATGAGAATAATGAATTAAACGTTGGCACAGGAAGAGAGTCCAAATTAAATGTTTTCCTTTATAAGAGTTGCTGTGATCATGGTCTCTGTTCACAGAAATAAAACTCTAAACAAGACATATTTTATAATTTTATTGAGATATATGAGTATTCGTGCAATACAATTTGAGTATTTATTTTAATTAATATCGTTAGAAGGAATGATACATAGGAAGTGTTCATTTTTCAAATTCCAGGTAATACAAATTAAATAATTCACTGAAACACTAAAACATTCCTAAATTTACATATATATTTCTAAGACTGTGTTTGCTTTGATTTCCTACATGATTCTATGTTTGTCGCCATACACTTTATTCATTTCATTTATTCATTTGTAAACAGAAATTTACTCACTAGTTTCTGCCCAGGCATCCATCAGATGTGTAACTTCCTCTAATAATGCATTGTAATGTGTTTTATCAAATATCTGATCAACCTTCTAAATTGCATTTCTCTTGACCCTATAGTAAAAATAGAAATTAAGAAAGAAAAACAAACAAACAAAAACATCAACTATTAGAGTGCAGGTGTCAAAATCTAACCTTTAAGTTGATTGATGTGTCACAGAGAGACCCAGTGGCTCAGGAAACACTCAACAGATATCACCTTCTATTGTAGATGTCAAATGAGGTATTTCTGTATTTCTTCAAAGCAAGGGATGACCTATGCCTATATCAACCATAAAATATAAGGGTATTATGAAATAATTTTCATACTTGTTTAGTTTTCTATTAAATTTAAGTATTGAAGTGTTATATTTATATATTATAATATGTTGAAAATATTCTAATTTTTAAGTATTGGTAATATTTTCAGTCAATATTAAAACTCTTCTTATGATTGTGAACCTAATTCTCTATGAAATCATTTACAAACTATATATTAAATTACCATTAGGATAATTTTTACATTTAATTTGGCAAATCATGGAGTTCAGGCTGAGAGAGTTTCTCCTACAGTATTAAAACTAATAAACCTTGTAAGCAAAACATAATGCTCATATCTTCCCATATTAGAGAAAGAATTTTATGTCTTCTGCATTTTACTCATGATAACTGACAAAGAATGCCTTTAAACTACCTCATCAAAGATGAAGTATTGCCTGGAAAAGTTACTATTGTCAATAACAAAAAGGATAAGGTCAATTTTTTTTCATTTAAGCTTTTTTTTTTTTTTTACTTAGCAAGAATCATGTATTCTTCAGAAAATTTAATATACATGAAATGCCTATTCAGAGGCACCTCAGTCATTAACTGGAAAGGGAAATATGCAAATAACGATTTTACCGTAGGGAATAAAAATAAAAAATATCATATTCAAAGTGTATAATGTCTGAATATACTTTCAAATTATCACCAAGGCACCTGAAGCAAAAACAAAAGTAAATATTTGTTTTAATGTAGTATAAAGATTTCAGCTCAGTCCCTCAATTATACATCTCTTATCAAAAGAGCATACTTTCTGCTTAAAAATCTAAAATTTTATAAATATAATTTTTAGGAACATATAAAATACTAGATTGAAGAGGTTTCACAAGTATAAATAATGAAAATTTCTCTCTGCTTAGTTTATTTCTTCTCATCCTCATTTCTTTACCCAGTGAACACCCTCTCCTCTCCTTCCCTTTTTGAAAAAATGCAGGTGTATACATCTGTGTAGGTACACATACATGTCCACTCCAGCCAAAGGTCCTCACAGTATTGTAATATTTCACTATTCCTATTTTTGGGTATTTGCTTCTATCTGCTTCTCTAAATTTTGAGTACCTTTGTAATTGAAACAATATAGATGTCAATTAATTTTCAAATCATAAATATTCTAGTGTGAATATAAGAGCTTCCCATATTTATTTTATCAAAAAATAATAAAAGTTCTTATAAATGAACTTGCATAGAAACATGAAGAATATGTCATAAAATTGCTTTATTTGAAAGAGGAAAACAAAAGCAAAACTTATTTGGTTGAATAATGCTTCAATATAATGCTCAGTATTGTAGAGGATAAAGCTTATACATTAGGTTGCATATGCCCATGTAAATAGTAGAGTGATAACATCTAGGTGGAAACAACATAGAAATTATTTTCACCACATTTCTCCGAAGTTGTTATCCCTTGATTCTCCTGATATCTTATTTCTAAATGAGCATGTTTCATGCAGGAAACACATACTTGCTGTAAATATAACTAAGAAATGCAAAGACATCTCTAAATTCAGTGATTTGTGTAGCACACACAAGGAGATTTTGATCCAGATAACTCTTTATTATTACTACCTATGCAGTCCCAGATTGCACCACATATTTATGCTTCTGTAATCAAATGATTTTGTTGTTTCAAGTAATGATACTTATACACATGCATACACATGTATATATACACACATATGTCTTTGCAGATGGAGATGTCTTTGCATTTGTTAGTCATACATACCTCAAATCTGTACTTCCTGAATGGCAGGGGCGCATTTAGTAATAAGATATGAGGCAAATAAACAGACCCCAGCTTCATAACAGCTGCTATTGAAATAAGTATGTGTGTGTGCACATGCGTGCATGTGTGGGTGTGTATGTGTGTGTATATACCT
The DNA here is from genome assembly GCA_004026605.1 of Ondatra zibethicus. Classification (NCBI taxonomy): domain Eukaryota; kingdom Metazoa; phylum Chordata; class Mammalia; order Rodentia; family Cricetidae; genus Ondatra; species Ondatra zibethicus. The sequence goes on from PVIU01017372.1 coordinate 39,450, forward strand.
GTGTAGTCACATGTGTATGTGTGTGTGTTTGTGTGTATCTGTGGGGGTTTGTGTGTAGTATGTGTGTCAGTGTGTGTATATGTGTTTATGTGTGTATACATGTGAGTGTGTGTATGTGTATGTGTGTATATGTATGTATTATATGTGAATGTGTGTGTAAGTGTATATGTGTGTGTTCTGAATTTGGGGTTGATAAATCTTAAGTGTGAACTACAAAGTAAATTCTATATCTATGATTTTTCAAAGTTTGATAATTTGGTAAGTTATTATTTTCATTTATTTTTCTTGTCTCATTTAGCAGCTCTTTTCAGTGTCTTGTATGTGTTACAAAAAATGGAGATTTTGAGAGAAGGCAAGTGATATTTGTCTGTGATACTGTCTTAATTTACTTCTACACTACCACATGTTCCTCTTCCTATCTATTCATCTCCTATATTTCTATATTTTAACTTTTCTAAACATTGATTTAACTTTTCTAAACAATCTAAACATTGATTCTTTCACTTTATTTCTTCAGTTACAGGGAAAAATAATTTTGCTTCTGACTTTTTTCTACATCTTTATATTACTTTAAAAAATCCACTAGCCATTTACATATTTTCTTTACTTATGCTTCTGTCAAAATTAATCTCTCATTTTTGCAAGATCAAGTGGCTGAAACATTATCCACTGTGCTCACAATCATCTACTATGCATGTTTTTAGATACTGTTTCTCTGAAACAGATAAAATATAATTGCCTTTGAGTTCTTTCTTCCCTTTCTAATATGTAGTGAATATTTGTGATCATATCATAAAAGATATATTATTTTCAAACAAAGTAATTATTAATATCTCATAGTCTCCGTTATACAAATAAGAAATGCTGCAAACAATAAAAAGCTAGTGGCCTACTTTGTCACCGTATAAAGAAACTTGAGGTTACTGGGATGGCTAAAGTTAAAACAACTTTAAGTTAAGAAAGCCACAAAACAAAAATGTCTCTAAGCTATAAGCCCCATTTATCCAAGGACCGATAACACCCTGGAATGCTGGGGGCTGTTCCTGTACGGTAACAAGTTCAGTGTTTTCACTTGTTAAACAAGCTTGATTGTACCGATTGCATGGGTTGTGTGACTGATCACATGCACGCATGAAGTCTGTAGGCAGGAAGTACACCAGTATGTATGCTTGTTCCTTATTGAATGAAGGTGGAAAATAGGAAGTGCATAACCTTTTGGTTTTTTTTTTTAATTCCTTTGTAAGCCCCTGTCTAATGTAATTTAGTACCATATACTGGAAATGGACCCTGTCAGTATCCATAGTCCTGGCTAGTATATAATTGAGTGCTCCAAATGTGGCTCAAAAATTGTATTAGTGTCTTACTTTCACCCCATGCTATTAGCAGTTACATTGTTTACTACCCATTACTTAGTTGCTGGAATATTCACCTTTATTGTATTTTAGCCAGTGGTAACTAGGATTATTTGAGTACTAAAACATTCTTACATTGTACAAGTTTAGGATTTCAGTGATGATGAGTCAAAAGAAGGAAAATACCTTAAGAATAATTTCAGCTCTTGACTTCTATAGAATTCCTCAGAATTCTGAGATCTTGTTTCTTAATGCAGAATGTATTCTTTTGCTTTTGTTTTTTCAGTAAGTGGAAAATCCTGAGAAAAATGCAATTTTTTTTATGGTCTAGACTGTGCACAAGCTATATGTTGGCTAGATGCTGACTTAGTGGCTCAGAAGTCCTCACCTTAGAATGTTTAGAATCCCTACTAATAAATCTCCATTATAATTCTAGTATTGTAGTTAGTTGTTAAAATGCTACAATAATCTTCCCATTTTTATTCCATGGTTGAATAGTAAGTCTATCCCATTTATAGTAAAGACCTCATCCTTCTTGATAGATGGTAATTTGTTTTTTGTAATGAAGTATTATACTCTCTAGTCAAATTATTTGTATCTTTTAAACTATCTTCTTAAATTGTTTTATTTTTATTTCCATTTTTATGAAACAATAATAACATTAGTCCTTTTGTATTGAAACTCATATACCCCTGCTGTTTAAAAATTCTGTGTGCTTCATTTTTGATTTTCAAATCTCATATAATAGGCCCTTACAGCCTACAAAATTTTAAATGATGGTAATAGGAAATTCTAAGAGAATGTCATTTTAAAGGAACCAAATTTATTCCAAAAAAAAACTACCACAACTTAACAGTGTTGGCTTCTGCCCCATTATATTCTTCTTCTAATAAATCTTAATGTAAACAAGGGTACTCATGTTATGATGTCAATATCTCTTAATGTTATGTTTATCTATTTTCTTTATAACTGGGAACAGGATATAAAAAGTTTTATTTCCCATTTTTGTGAGTTTTAATATTTTGTATTATAGTTTATTTAAATGTTTCCTTTGATTTCATATACCAAATACTATTGTTATTGAATATTAAAAAATAATTGACTCCCCCAAGCTCTCCCCGGAGTGGGAGGGTGAAGATGGAGGAAAGGTAGACATTGGAGAAGGGAATAAGATATCTACATTAAGAGAATCATTCTAGGGTTGGCAAGATACTTGGCCCTGGGGATCCCAGGTGTCCACGGGCATGTCCCCAGCTAGGTATTCAGGCAGCAGAGGAGAGGGTGCCAGAACTAGCCTTGTACCATAGTCACATTGATGATTATCTTGATCACCATTATAGAAATTTCATC
>PVIU01017373.1:0-42092 GCA_004026605.1 Ondatra zibethicus
GGCACTCTGGTTCTTGTTCTGTCCCCCAGATTGACAGAGACAGCATGGCACTCTGATTCTTGTTCTGTCCTCCAGATTGACAGAGACAGCACGGCACTCTGATTCTTGTTCTGTCCTCCAGATTGGCAGAGAAAGCATGGCACTCTGATTCTTGAAGTCTTCCCTAGTTGCTTAGTTTAATTGTTTAAATTACAGTTTTTTAAAAAATAAAATATTTTAATATAAAATGCTAAATTGCATTAGAACATGTTACTAAAGTGATCAGGTGGTCCATTTACATAGATGATGAAGCCATGAGAGTAGTTTGTTTTGCAGTCATCTTGACTTTAGGCTCTCCAGAACAGGAGGTGAATTGTGTTGTATATAGACTTTCAACCTCCCCTGCTCCAGCACTTTGTAATTGTCAATGGTGCTGGGTCTGAGGACAGGCTTAGCGAATAGGAGCTTTGTAGTTTTCTCTGTATCTGCTTTATTACTCATCTTCAACACGAAGAAGTCATACTTTTAGCCTCAGCTCAAAGCATTTGCCGTGATTAATGCTAGTTGTTTAAGTTTAAGTAGTATTTCCACTGGATTTCAGACTAAGCTACATAGAAAAAAAAATTTAAGAAGAAAAGAACCTCCATTTTCCTTCTTGTTGTCAACTGAAGAGTTGAACTTAAGTTTTTGTTCTGTGAGAGGAAAGGAAGTGATAACACATTTCACTACTCAAAAGCAACAGTGGAAAATGTTTACAAAAATGACTATTGTAAGTGAATCTTTAAAGTCATGAGTTCTTTTTGTCATTGCGTTTGTCCATTTAAACTGCCATATAGTGAATTGATAATTCTTCCTTCCATTTCTCTTAGTAAAATGGCAAAACTGGAGGAACTTGAAGAACTTGATATCAGTGGGAATAAACTGAAAGCCATCCCAACAACGATCCTGAATTGTAGGCGCATGCACACAGTGATTGCTCACTCCAACTCTATCGAAGTCTTTCCTGAAGTCATGCAGCTCCCAGAAGTCAAGGTTTGTGGGGGATTTTGGATGCCAGGCTCCAAGTCAGCAAAGAATTGGCTTCCCAAACGTTGTGGGGACTGTGCTGTAGTGGCTTTCTTGTACACTATTCAGGGTTGCACACCAGCATGGAGACTTCACATTTATCCTGTTTCTGCTTAGTTTCTGTGCCTGGCTTAATATAATGCACTTCTTAGGTATAGATATTTCCTCTTTTACTGTGGCGGTTTTGTTTGTTTGTGTGCTTGCATAGCTAAATTGTGTGGAGTCCTAATTTTTTTTCTTGCTTATGATAACTTTATTTATTTATTTTAATTTACCTATCATAATTTTATTTATTTACTTAATTTATTTTTATAACCCAATCCAAGTTCCTCCTCCTTCCTCTACTCATATCCCCACCCCTACCCACATCATGTATAGGCTGAGCAAGATATCTCTCCATAGAGAATGTGCTCCACAAAATCAGTTCATGCACTAATGTTAGATCCCGATCCCACTGCCAGTGGCCCCACGGACTGTCCAAGCCCCACCATCGTCATCTGCCTTCAGGGGGCCTAGTTTGATCCTATGCAGGTTCCCCAGTTGTCAGTTTGGAGTCAGTGAGCTCCCACTATTTCAGGACAGCTGATTCTGTGGGTGTCCTCATCATGGTCTTGACCCCTTTGTTTATGTTATCACTCCTCCCTCTCTTCAATTGTAGTCCAGGAGTTTGGCCCAGTGGTTACTTGTGGATCTCTGGGTCTGCTTCAATCAGTTTCTGGATGAGGAATCTATGATGTCAATTAAGGTAGTCCTCAGTATGATTACAGGGGAAGATCAGTTCAAGCATTCTCTTCACTATTGCTTAGATTCTTAGCCGTGGTCATCTTTGTGGATTCCTGGGAATTTCCCTAGTGCTAAGTTTCTCACTAACCCCAGAATGGCTCCTGCAACCAAGATATCTCTTTCGTTGCTCTCCATTTCCTTCTCTGTCCTTCTGCCAGCTCAACCTTCCAGAGCCCTCCTGTTCTCCTTCCCCTTTCCCTTTTCCCCTCCCACCTCCATTTTCATTACCCCCCCCCCACCATGCTCCCAATTTACTCAGGAGATCTTGTCTAATTTGCCTTCCCAGGGACCCATATATGTCTTTCTTAGGGTCCTCTTTGATACCTAGTTTCTCTGGGGTTGTGGACTGGTTGTCCTTTGCTTTATGGCTGATATTCTCTTAGAGTGAGTACATACTATATTTGTCTTTCTGGAGGTCCGGAGCTACCATGTGGGTGCTGAACACCAAACTCTGGTCCTCTGCAAGAGCAGACAATGTTCTTAGCTGCTGAACCATTTCTGCAACCCTGAGCTCCCTTTTAAACATTTGCTTCTGGTGCTGTTTTCAAATTATTTTCTTTTGATTCTTTGTCTTATGATGTAGCATTTCCCATATCTAGCTCCTCCATTACAAACAGATACAGTAATTATTGGTTTTTCAGGAGGCAGGTAACAGGAGTTCAAGTAATAGCAAGTGTTCTTTATGTTTCCAAATTACTATTGGAAAAAATAGGGTTTTATACCTGTACACACACACACACACACGCGCGCGCGCGCACGTATGCATATATACGGCATGTTTATACATTTAAAATTTCCGAAAGAAAATTCCAGGTTTCAGATTATTAATCTTTAAAAGTCTTCACTGCAAAGAGCCCTGTAGCCTATTTTAAAACTTGATTTATTGATATTGTATGTGTATAATGTATGTGTGGGTATGTGTGTACTATGACATGCTGGAGGCCAGAGGACAACTTGTGTGGAGTTTTTTTCTTCTGCATTTACATTTGTAGAAACAGAACTCAGGATAAGATCATGCTTTATTCAGCTCCATTTCTCCAGTGTCCATGACTTCCAGTCTTCAGAAGCAAGTGTCTAATCACAGCTTCCTTGGTACTATTGGGGTTTTCCCCTTCTGTCTGTTTTTAAGACATAGTCTCATTTTCCCAGGCTGGCCTTTAACTCCCTTATGTATCCAGCCAGTTTTCTGTCACCTAGTGAGAGAAACATGACCCACATAACAATGTAAGTAAGGTTTGGACCTGGGCCTGGGTCCATGCCTAGGCCATTGGTGGCTTGGTATCAAGAAGCCAAGGTGGGCGTGGAGCTGATACTCCATTCTTCCCTCTGGGGCCCCTGAGCTGTATAGAGGCCACGATAGTAATGTAGTCACTTTCTGTAATCTTTGTGGGAATTTATTCTACGCACATGAAATGGGTTTTTGCCAATGGGACTTGGTCAGTACAACTTGTCTGTGGGATTTCAGCACCACATCTTCAGATCCTGTGTGTCAGGTCTCATGGTTTGTGATGCTTTATGGTTTGTGACTCTTGAATGTGGCTTCCTGTGTTCTCTTCGTAAGTTATTCTGACATGCTGTAAGCTCATCCCCAAGCGATAGACTCTAGATTATTTTTAATCAGTGGCTTTAAGAAGCTGTAAATAGACAGACTTCCCTCCCAGTATAGATCAGCTCTTAATCAGCAAGGGAGGAATATGACCTCAGAACCAGCAGTGTGGTTCGGCCTGGCTCAGCTATGCCCAGCAAGCCTGTAAGGCGTTCTTGTGACTAGTGTGCAGTTAAAAAGCATGTGCTTAGTTGTAAAGATCTCCAAAATGTGGTGAGAAGGCTGGGTTAAGTGGCCAGAACAAGAGAATTGGTTCTTCAGAAAACGAGGTGATGGAAAGAAAGCAGCTGGGTAAAGGTGCAAGTGGGTAAAGTAGTTGGACTCATAGATTTGAAGTCAGGGCAGTTTCTGTAATGTACATACAGCATCAGGGACAGAAACCAGCATCCGAGTCCTGGAATCAGATTCAGCAATAGGAATTTAGGAAATGTTCTGAAAACCAGGGAATCTGATGTCAGCTCTCATTTGGGGCAGAGCATCATCAAATGGCTCAGGAAGAAGCAGCAAGCAGGAGAGAAGGCCATTAAAGTCACTTTGTTCTGGCCGCCACAGGAACAGACCAGCAGTGAGCTTGGGTTACGCATTCTCTCTCCTATAAATTATGGCACTCTGACTGTCTATGTTTCCATCTGTTTTTAAACTCTAGTTTCTCCAGATGCTTCTGAATCAAGATTGTGCCCTTTTCTACAAGACCAGGTCTCACCTTACAGCGTAGATAAGAATGGGGCCAGTGCTAGCTCCCTGTCCTTACTCAGCAGCTGCTTACAGATGCGCTTGTCCAAAGTTATGCACTGTGATGGTCCTCAGACACAGCCCTGAGATGCCTCCTTGCCTGTCGCTGAAGGCAGTGCTTCTGCCCTGAGGAATGTGGAAGCCAGCATGCGGTGTCCTCATAACTTCTCCTCAGGTCTTTTCAGCCAAAAATCTCATGCTTGTTTTCTGTTTTATTATTTTTTATACCATTTTGCTTTTCTTCACTGTGAAAATCTTGGGTCTTCTTTATAGTGTGACCGAAGCTACAGCAACATGTGCCAGGCACCTATAACAGACCTATAGCCATTATCAAAAGCATCAACACTAGGACTTTGATCCAGGAACACAGGATGCATTTTCTTCAATTCAAATTTTGCAATTAATTCCATATATCAGGAAATCCAGTATTTGGAGGAACTGAATGCTGTTTGGGAGCATAGGAACTTTTAGGAGGTAAATATGTGCCATGTTATAGGTATGAATTCTTGTAACTAAATCCAAAATCTATTTGAAAAAAATCAATATAGTTAGTACATGTCAATTTAGAAGGAAAGGTTAGCTGGGTGGTAGTGGTGAACAACTTTAATCCCAGCACTTGGGAGGCAGAGTGGGATCCCTGTGAGTTCCAGGCCAGCTTGGTCTACAGGGCAAGTTCCAGACCAGTCTCCAAAGCTACAGAGAATGTTTCAAAAACCCAGTAAACAAACAAACAAAGTAAAAGGAAGATTATTTACGATTGAGTTTAAATGTTAATTGCATTTGACTAATTATATCCAAGTGCAACTTTATATAAACAGTTCTATACTTTGACTTCTGTGCTTCCACGTAGGCTCAGATTGTTCAATCAGGTGATATCTTCTTGTCAGTTATCTCTCTCCTCTTAGACATTGTTTTTCTGTAGAGTTTTTTTTTTTTCAGTAAAATCTCTATAATGTAGACCGGTAGTTCTCAACCTTCCTAATGCTGCAACCCTTTAATACAGTTCCTCATGTGGTGACCCCCAACCATAAAATTATTTTTGCTTCTATTTCATAACTGTAATTTTGCTACTGTTATGAATTGTAATGCAAACAGCTAACATTCCTGATGTTCTTAGGTGACCCTTAAAGGGTCTTCCAGTGCCCCCTGGAGTTGAGAACCACTGATCTCAACCTTGATTCTAACTCAAACCGACAAGCATTTCTATGGTGTCTTCAGAATTCAAGGTATTTGTACTCACCTGTAAGTCAGGAGGTACAGGATATCAGAGAAGGGTTTTCTGCCCACTTTCTTTTCCTGTTCTGGCCAGTTCTTCCTCCCAAGGACCGGCTATTATCACTCCCTGGATCACTGTGCAATCACACAGGGTTGGCTTTGTCTTCTGTGTTTTTACATTACTAATCATTTCCTACATGTCTGGTGCAAGTTTAATGGATGAATTTTTTAATTAAATTTTTTTCATATAATATATTTTGATTATGCACCCAGTTCCTCACAGTTTCGTTCCTCTACCTAGCTAGCTTCATTCTCTTACTCTCTCTTTCAAACATAGAATAAAAAATAAGAAACAAAGAGACAACAAAGAAATAAATAATGAAAAATCCCATAAGAACAAAAATCAAAACAGGCAAAAGACACCAGTAAGACAAAAAAATGCCACAACAAACCAAAACTACCATTGAGTGGTTTTTGTAGGCCAACTACTTTTGGGCGCATAGCCTTCCCTGGAGTGTGGTTAATATACCCTGGACAGTCCATTAGAGAAAATGGATGTTTCCTTTGACAACAGGTATATCACTTGCAAACAGCTTCTTGGGTGGCAGTGGGACCTGATGTCCACTTCTCCCTATCAGTACTGGGATCCATCTGGCTTCAACCTGTACAGGTCTTGTGCCTGATGCCACAGTCTCTGTGAGTTCATATGTTATCAGTCATGTTGGGTCTGAAAGACCGTTTCCTTGGAGTCATCTGTCTACTCTGACCCTTACAGTCTCTCCACCTAGTATTCTGCATAGCTCCCTGAGCCCTGAGGAGAAGGATTTGATGAAGACATCCATCCCCTTTAGGACTGAGTGCTTCAAAGTCTCTCACTCTGCACATTGCACAGTGGATCTCCATGCTTAAATCCCATCTGCAGCAAGCAGCTTCTATGATGTCAGTTGAGTGAGGCTCTGCTCTATGAGCAGTGTATACATATGAGAGATATGTATGGGGCACTACTCTATGGATATAGCAGTGTATACATTTGATATATATATGGGGCACTGTGCTATGGGGATAGCAGTATATATATATATGATATATAGATATGTCATCAGAAGTCATCTCATTGCTGTGTTCTTTTAGCGAAATAATAATCATAGGTTTTCCCCTAGGCTGGTTCGCTATTTAGTTTCAGGTATTGACCACTTAAGCAGTGTCAGGTAAAGATTCCATCTCATGGAGTGGGCCTTAGATCCAATAAAAAAAAAGTGGTTGGCTACTCCCCCTTTGTCCACTATTGCATCAGTATCTATGCAGGCAGGTTCCTATTGTAGATCTCAGGGTTTGTAGCTAGGTGATACTGATTACCTTTTTCCTCCAGTAGCATGCAGAGTACCTTCAAGTACCATGAATCCTAGTCAGCAGAAGCTTTTAACTTCTCTTGTGTTTGATGACATTTTCTTCAGCAGTAGGGACTTAGTATCAAGTTGTGAAAAGTAATCAATAGTCTATGATATTTGGAGGTTCCATGGACACCTTTGGCCAATAGACTTAAAAAGATGTAGTCAGTTCCTGTCACTTGAGGTGGTATAAGATGTTTGGTTGCAGCATTGTCTACCCAATTATTTGGTGACTCCATTTAGATTTCTTTCATATTTGTATATATTATAGAAAGCTTCTGTAGTACTAGGTTTCCATATGGCTTTTCAAATGCACTTTGATGTTAATTGACCCTTCCCATATTCCCTCCTTTACCCTTCCTTCCATCCCCCTCCCTCATTTAACTCTCCTATCTTAGTTTCCCTTTTATCTTTTTAAAGTACTATGCTCTTATTTCCCTTTCCTTGGAAGATTCCCTCCTCTCAACTGGTCCCTTACTAGGTACCTAACCTCTGTAGTTACTTGGATTGAAGCACACACATCTAAAGCTTAAAAGCTAACATCCACATGTAAGAGAAAACATATAACATTTGCCTTTTGAGGTCTGGATTAGTTACCTCAAGATGACTTTTTCTAGCTCCATTCATTTACCTAAAATTTCATAATTCCCTTTTTCTTAACAGCTGAATAATTTTCCATTGTGTAAATGTACGATATTTTCATAATTGTTCATCAGTTTATGGATATCTAGGCTATTTCTAGTATCTGGCAATTATGAATAGAGCAGCAATGAACATGGATGAGCAGGTGTCTCTGTAGTAGGATGTAGAGTCCTTTAGGTATATGGCCAAGAATAGCATAGCTGATCGTGAGGTGGATCTGTTCCAGGTTCCCTAAGGAACTGACACGCTGATTTACATTATAGCTGTAGCAGTTTGCAGTCCCAACCATGAGTAGATGTTCTTCCTCATATCCTTACTTCATGAGCTAGCTTTTGGTTTTGATGACCATTCTGAATGGTGTAAGATCTCAAATTAGTTTTGGTTTGCATTTCCCTGAGGGGTAAGAATGTCAAACATTTCTTGAAGTCTTCCTCAACCATTTGTGTTTTATCTTTTGAAAGCTGTTTCGCCCTATTCCCCATTTTCAAATATGTTATTTATTTTCTTTATGTCCAGGTTTGTTTTTGTTTTTAAAGTTCTGTGTCTTCCTCTTCTTTTCTTTTGCATTGAGAAGGTCCTTGGAGTTCATGTTAATGTTGGAATTATAGCCCTGAAGGTGCGAGCAGGCACAGATATAAGCCATGGGAAAATGGTGGGTTTTTTTATTTTTGCAATTAATGCTTTATCTTAAATGCAGAGCTAGACTTCAGTGGAAAAGATTAATGGTAGAGTCAAAGAAAGTGAAAAAAATTTATGTAGTCAAGTCCTTAAATAAGTGAGCACAGTGGCAGGCAGCTGCTTTTGTGGAGCTCAGTGCTCAGTCTACAGCCTCTCCAGATCACCTTATTTCCATTGTTCCGTCAGTGTGTCGATCTGAGCTGTAATGAGCTGAGCGAAATCACGTTACCAGAAAACCTGCCGCCTAAATTGCAAGAGCTAGACTTGACTGGAAACCCTCGCCTTACCCTGGACCACAAAAGCCTGGAGCTGCTGAAGTGAGTATTTACAAAGCACTGTGGCCTCTCAGTGTTCATTAGTAGTGGGATTTACAACTTTATAAACATTTGAAACAGGAAGATTCTTTTGACTTAGTAGCCATATACACAGCTGGACAGAACACAGGAGGATGGTATTATTCAAGATGGGAACATAAACCCAGTGGTTCCTGGTAACATGATTGTGGATGTAACCAAAAGATTTTGAACCAGGTAGGTGATGTGAAGGAAGCTGTTACAAACTCAAATCTGGATTCCTTGAGGAAAAGAAAATGGAAGTGTGGGATAGTTGCAGTTAGGTCCTGCAAAAACTTTCTTCCATTTTGAAAGGGTTAATGGTAAATGTTAATAAAGTGTAACAAGTTGAAGTATAAAGTAGCATCAGTAGAAAAGGTGCCACTGTGTGAATATTCATCATAGAACTCCAAATATTTATGATATAATTAAATTGTGCTTCACAAATACAGCCATTAACACTCTGATATCAAGCTGTAGTAGTAATCAGATGGGTCTTTACAGTATAGTATTAAACAAAAAAAAACTTCCAAAAAATTTGTACACACATCATCCCATGTTTTGCAAATTAAACGTGTGCATTGTACATATGAGTATCTGCATATACCTGAAACATACCCTAAAGGATAGGTAACAGATAGTAAGAGTATTCTCCTTTAAGGTGTTGGAGTATGTGAGTGGAGGCCCAGTGTAGTTATTATTTCTGCCATATGTTTCTATACACTGAAGGGTGGGGTTTTTCAGGTTTTTTTGTTGTTGTTGTTGTTTTGTTTTTGTTTTTGTTTTTTTCAAGTCATCTGCCATATGTTAGGAGAAAACTGAAAAGATAGGAATTTGGGGAATGATTTTAATTTATTTGTAAACAATACATTCATTTTTTATGTCTGAAAGGGTTGAGAAAGTTTCAATAAAAGAAGTCAGTATATGTAGACTAGTGTACACACACACATGCTTTTATTACTTCCTACAACTACTAAAAGTAAATCTAAAAGACAGATGACAGTTGGGATGAAATACTGGAAAAACTAATTTAAAGCATTAATGCTGTTAGCAGAAATCACTCTTATAAGCCTGGAAGAAATACTCCCATTTTGGACTGGTGGTCAAGAGTGTATGTTCTTGCAGAGGACTTCAGTTCCAGGGGAGCCAATGACCTCTTATGTCCTAAGAAGGTACCTGAATATACTGCATGTACACATACACAGAATTAAAAATAAAATAAATTCCTTTTTACAAGGTTCTAATTCAAATAGAAAATGAGCCAAGGACATTCAAAGTTTTTAAAAAAGAATTATACCCATGCACAAAAAGATGTCCAAGCTTATTAGTATATCAAGAAAAAAATACTCAGACATTTCAGACTGACTCTTAAAGAGAACCTGGCCTTCTTTAATACAGCTTTCTTTAAAAAGTGACTGGCCCATCCTGTAAGTCTTTCAAACACATGGTCTGAATACTAAAACTTTGTTTTCCTAATTTTCTCTCCTTTTTCTGCTTTACTCCCAACTTCCAACTTCTCCTCCTGGTTCCTTCCAGACACAATCCTACCTCACAATCCCTGGAAGTTTTTGAGGTATAAGTGGCCTGCCCACTCTATACTCCTAGGTGTGGGGCCATCCACTAGAATGTCGTCAGCCTACCACACCCTCAAAGAAAACTGACCCTGTCCTCTAGAAGTCATCAGCTGTTCATAGATCCTCAGTTCAAATGAGATAGTTTCCAGGGTAGTTCCAGTTAGATTTGGAATGTATATAAAATAACTTGAAAATATTTGTGACATAATTATAAAAATTTGCAGAACCACCATAAATGATAGATGCATGACAGGTAGGTAGGTAGATAGACAGACAGACAGATCACAGATAGTTGCTAGGTAGATGATAGGTAAATGACAGATATATAGACACGTAGATTGCTGACAGATAAGTGATCCCACAGTAATATTTGCATGAACAAAATCTGTTAAAGTCTCTGCAGTTAGCATATGTTACTGGAGTGACTGACCTATGGTAAAGGCTCTGCAGTTAGCATATGTTACTGGAGTGACTGACCTATGGTAAAGTCTGTGCAGTTAGCATATGTTACTGGAGTGACTGACCTATGGTAAAGTCTGTGCAGTTAGCATATGTTACTGGAGTGACTGACCTATGGTAAAGGCGTTGTGCTCTCAGAGTTAAAAATTAATTAGTAAGGATGAATCATAATACCTTCTGGTTAGTGTCACAGAGACTGTGTCTTAATCACTGGAGCACTTGTACACATTACTGTGGTGGGGTTGATGGCCTTGTTCTGTAGGAGCTAGAGTGAGTGAGCACAGGAGCTCTTCTATGGCCCCAGCTCTTAGGCTCAGCCCCATTCCAGTTGGAATGTTAGGAGTTCATGCCGCCATTTCTGCGACTGTTGAGTTACTGAAGCTAGAATGATGAGTGCTTCATTACAAAGGATTGTTAAACAAGGCAGAGACATTGACTTTTTTTCCTGTAACAATTGGAAAATGGAATTATTTCTCTGAAAATTTTTTGGCCTGTAAAGTCTTTGGAAATGGATCATCAGCTGTTCTTAGAATCAGGAAAGTGGCAGAGGTGTGTGACCGATGGGGACAGGAACATGGTAATATTAGGGAGAAAATATAGTATAGCATCTATGGAGAGTACATAACAACAGTGCATTTACTTTTTATTGTTTGTTGGTAGAAGTTTCTGTCCTGCAAGCCACTCTCAAGTAACCACACAGAGCCTTCGTATTAATTATAAATGCCTAGCCAACAGCTCAAGCTCATTACTAGCTAACTCTTATATTTAACTTGATGCTGCATGGTTTGATGCCTTGACTAAGTACAGCATGCCCGTCTTGCTTCTCTCTGTATCTGCTCCTGACTCCTGACCCCACCCTTCTTTCTCACAGCAGTCTCAGTTTGGCCGTTCCACCTAACCTTACTCTATTCTGCTGTTGGCCAGTCAGCTTCTTTATTAAGCTAGTCATAGAGCATTTATTCACACAGTGTAGAGGAATAGTCCACAATTTCTCCCATTTTGTATAATTGAAAAATAATATTTTTAACTTTAACATAGTAAAATTATTTAGAGCAAAACAGGTATAAAGAATTACAGTTACAATATCCAGTCCATTTATATTTGGCTAGTTTAGAGAAAGTACTCTGTAATTTATCTTATTTTTGTGACTCTAAAGTTTTATACCTAATTTACATTTGACTATAACTAAGGAATACTTTAAGTATGACTATTTAATCTTCAGCTCTGTCAAAGACCCCAGAAAGAATGAAATGTAACATAATGACAGGGACATCTGGCTGCACTGACAGTTACCCTAGGTTCTTCCATAATGTTGAAGCATCCAACCTTGGCCTACAGGCCTAGTATATCTAATCGACATTTCTGAGAAGCAGGGAATTTTGAAGGACTGTCCTATCTCATATTAGCAAAGTTCATCAGTCTGCTTTTTTATGTCCTGCTGGTCCAGTTTGGACAGTATACTGTCAACAATTATCAAGGGCATTTTTTTGCCCAAATGACTAGCTTTTGCCATAAAGAAAATAAACTCCATACTGTGTTTCTTCAATGCGCATCATTTTCTTTGAAGTATATTGGCACTGTCAGGAGCAGACTTGTCTCACTGTTATGAAAAGCCTTAGGTTGTTGAAAATATTAAATGCCATATTCTGTAGGTCTTTGAAGTATTTGGAGGCCATCTCTCTATCTAAATATATCTGTTTATGACCTTGAAAACATACCTGACATGACTATAATTTACTATTATAGATGACTGTTGTCTGTATTTCTTTATTATATACTACATTTTTAAATGAACTGCATAAACTCAATACCCTAAACAAGAGTAGAAATATACATACAATGTAACAAAGTTAACCTTAAATTTGTATCAGTAAACCAAAATCCATACAAATGTAAATTTAAGATTAATAGTTGTTTTTTTAGATTAAAGTAAAGTCAATAATCTACCCTATCTCATCATTTCTATATCATATCGCCCTTGCTTCCTTTAGAAAGAGATCTTTGAATTTAACTATAGCTTAGTTTTTTTAAAACTAAGACAAATAACAATTTGTAACTAAACCTCCTTAAATAATAAATACCCATAACCCATCTTTTGATAATATGGGCATTGTTCTCTAGACTACTTGTCTGTGGGCAGTGGTGTCTTTTGGGGAACCTTCAGAAAATTGGGATATAATGAAGTCCCAGCTAGAGTAGTCTATGAGGTTGGACCATCTCAGCCAGCAGCCTTGAAGCTGTAACAGAGGCATTTTGAAATGCAAGATCACCTGAGCCCTCAGTTTTCACTGGTGTTTGGTCCCCTTTTTCTTAAAATACATAAACTTTTAAAGGTAGCAACCATTTATATATTATTACAAGTATAGACTGTGCATTGTATACAAGTTAGCCAAAAATGATTTTTTTATTTTATATTTGAGCAGTTAAAATATACATCATGCGTTTTGTTCTTCTAGGTTTATTTCTTTATGTTCATAGCTAGGATTTTCAGTGTGTCTTCCTTAATCAAACCTGATCATCATTAATTTTAAATGAATTTACAGACCTTCATTTCCTGTGGAAATAAAAGCATAATCCTTTCCCCCAACGTAATGTATGTTTTAACTTCATTTTTGAAGTCAAAACATTTTTAAATTATATAGGTTGGTCTAATCCAGCAACTTTTATAATCTAATGTCTGTTAGCAGCTATTGCTCCTTCCTCAGCAGTCAAAAAATTTAAAGACAAAACAGTAACATACAGTATCTAGACTCTATGTCTATTTTTTTATTTTTACGTGGCTTTTTTTCTTTTATATTACTTTACTCCCTTTTTATGGACTTGATTATTTTAAAAGTGTATTTTTTAATCTATGACTATATATACTCTTTCTTTTCTCTCTCCCAAGCTTATGTATGTAGAGGTTTTTTTTTTCTGTCTGAATCTGTCTTTGCTGTATATCTGTAATCCTTTTCTAACTCCATGAGCCTTTATACTGCTAAGTGGCTTTAGCTCCTGTTTTGCCAGCTAGCTCCGTCTCTCAGGAAACTGCCAGAAGACACTTTTCTGTAATACAGTTTGCATGAAAGACTGTGGGAGATGCATCCCTGTACTCTGGCCAGCATGAGAGACACAAGACTAGGAAGCCACTCTTTCCTCCGATTCTGCGTGTCTAGAACTCTTTCCCAAGCTCTTCAGGTTTTATGTGGATGTAGTTGCCTAACATTTGGGCACCATTTGTTGTCAGAAGTTTCTGTCTCATAAGCCACTCCCATACAAAGGTTTAATATTAATTATAAATTCTCAGCCAATAACTCAGGCTTGTTACTAGCTAACTCTTACATTTAAATTAACCCATATTTTTTATTTATGCTTTACCATGTAGCTTAGTACCTTTTCTCAGAATGGCATGCCCATCTTCTTTCTCTGTGCATTTTCTTGTGACTCTTGACTCCACCTTTCTCCCTCCCAGCATTCCCAGTTTGGCTTTCCTGCCTAACCTTTTTCTGTTCAGCTATATTTGTTAGTCAGCTTCTTTATTAAACCAATTACAGTGACATATCTTCATACAATGTAAATGAATTTTCCACAGTTGCCTTTCTTTTGTTGATAAGATCGAAAAAGTTGAAAAGATGACTTTATAGCCTACTATGAAATTAAGAATTAATTTTATTAATACCACCTTGTTTTCCAAATGAGAAAGTTAATAGCTAGTAATTGAGAGTATACTCGTGTGTGTGTGTGTGTGTGTTTGTGCGTGTGTGTGGTGTGCTAGGGGTATGTGCACACCTGAACATGCACTCAGATGACCTCTGCCACACTCATTGAACCTGTATTTAGGCTGGCATCCAGCAAGCCCCAGAAATCCTCCTGTCTCTAGCCCCTTTCCCAAACCAGCACAGGGTTACATATGCTCACAGCCATGCCTGGCTTTTTATGAGTCCTGGAATCCAAACTCATCCCTAAATGTCAACCTGGTTTACCCTCAGAGCTACCTCTCCAGCCCTTAGAACTTTTTCTTTAACCAAGCTTATTAATTCCAGAGAAATTGCAATCATGTATGTATTTCTACAACCAAAATGAACACTAGTGAAATTTTAACTGGTTCTTGTAGGGTGAAAGGGCCAAGCAAAGAAACCTACCCTGGATCTGAAACCAGAGCCAGTGAAAGAAATAGACTCTGGTTCTGAGACCTGAGCCTGTGAAAGAAATACTTTAGCTGTGAACCCAGAACTAAAAACAACAACAACAACAACAACAAAAAAGGCCTTGACTCTGAAACCAGTGTCAAAGAAACACATTTTGTCCCTAGAATCAGAATCAGTGAAAGAAATATGTCCTGGCCCCAAAACTAGAGCCAAAAAGCTTTAAAAGGCCACTGAAAGAAACACAGTTTGGCTGTGAAATCAGCCATCTCTGCCCCGACCAACTAAACTAACCAATTCCTGAGCAGGAAAAACTAACCAATCCCTCTTCTCCCTGGGAAAACTCCACCCCTAGGAAGCCCTGTGCTGTTCAGTTTGCATCTGCTCTTCTTCCACCCTGGTAGAGGCAGCCCCTCTCCTGAATCCTTCCCTCTCAATAAATCTCTTGAACAAGGTTTGGGTGAAGACGGCCTTTCACCCGAGCAGAGATGGAAGGGAGGGGACTCTAATTACACTTTTGCTGGGGGAGTCAGAAGTGGAGCAGAACAGGGCTGTAACACTTTCACTGGGGAAGCCTTCCCCTAGCAGAACAGAGTTGCAACACTCCGAGCACTTGTAACGATTTCGCTGGGGAAGCCCTCTCCTGCCCGAGCAGAGCTGTTACATTGGGAAACCTTCCCTAGAGCAGGGCTGTAAGCTGCTACACTTTCTGTGCCCTGTGCTATTCCCTGGCTCCCAAATGCCAGAGCACTCTTCCACCCGCACTCTAACACTCAGTATTCCTTGGCTCCCGACTGCTAGGATCCCTTTCCATCTGAGCTGTGACACTTACAGTTCTTAGAATATTCTGAAATTTAAAATTCTTAGGGTCACAACAAAAAGAGTTAAGCTTTAGGTTGTCAAGAAATGATGCGTGTGTTTACTGTCTCCTTTGCTCAGATATTGTGAAGAGATCCCAGTGGTAATATACAGTGAGCAGGCTTCAGTTTGCCACATAGAATGCAATCATTCTTAGGGCTCCTTCCCATGGGCTAGAATTCCTGCCCAGAGGCACTGGGTACTGTCTGACAGGCTGCTTTAGAAACATGGAGCCTTAACTCCTTATGGCATGTCTTTGTGTCTGTCCTACTGACCCTTTAACGGCAGAGAGAAAACTAAATCTCACATTTCAGGACATATAGTTAACTAGTAATTCATTAATGTCCACTGTATCGTATTTGTCTTAATATAGATGGTTTAGACATACAAGGAGAAAACTGTAAGGTCTAGGGAATGGCAAGTTCTCAGTAACATTTATTGGCTATTTGAATGGATGATATGGACAGAAATTGAATTTGGGGATGAATACTGCAGAATTCTCTAACCATCACTTAGCTGTAATATTTATTCTGTTCAAATATGGATGTTCACAGTGTAAGAATTATAACTTAACTTGATACAAGTTTTGTTTCTTTTTAAGTTTAGTTTTATTTAAGTATGTATATGTTCATGTTCATGTATGTGCATGTGCACTTGGAAACCAGAGGTCAACCTCATTCCTCAAGAGCCATTCACTTTGTTTCTTGAAACAGAGTCTAGGGCTCACCATTAGGCTAGGCTGACTGACCAGGGATCCTGTTTCTGCCTCCTCAATGTTGGGATTACAACTGTTTACGCAGATACTGGGGTCAAAGTCAGGTTCTCAAGCTTGCACTACTACTTTAAACCGAATCACTGTTTTCCCAAGTTGTGTTTATGCATGCCAAGACTGAAGGAAGAGCGGACGTGTAGCATCCAGTCTGCCAGTCTCTAATTGCTGCTTTAGTGTCACCATGAAGACTACTCCTTATGCCGGGTCTGTGCCCTTGTTCTCACTGTTATCTTAAAGCCCCTGAGGAGCAGGTTCTTAATGCCAGTAACACTTCATTGGCAGTCGACACAGCAGAGACTACAGTAGGAGGAGAGTGCCTCACAGTGTCACTCCTTAGGTAAGGTGAAAGTTCACGCTCCTCTGTTCCTGATGATTCCTGCTGCCTTTTCTCTCCTTAGTAACATCCGCTGCTTCAAGATTGACCAACCTCCAGCAGGAGATGCATCTGGAGCCCCAGCAGTGTGGAGTCATGGATACACTGAAGCATCAGGAGTGAAAAACAAGTATGTTGAGTAGAACTTAGAACCAAAAATGCCTTCCTTCCTTGGGTAGGAGACCTGGTGGCACACATCCTCTTCTGCTGTGGAGTTTCTTAGGGCATGTTTCTCCAGAATGAGATTCACTCCTCAATGTTTAAACACCAGGCTGGGTACCTGCTTGGCATCACATACTCTCCTTTTGTGAAAGATGTTGATAGGATATGATGTAACTGGCACATTATATCTATGTAAGACTCCAGTGTTTGGAAAAGGCCTGAGTATTGAAATGTATCTCTGCTCCTTTGAAAAGCCCCTTTATCTTTCTGGGAAGCCTGTTTACAAGAGAGAAGTAGCTAATTGTCTCTACTCAAGATCACTTACACTGCTGACTGGAATATGCTTGGGGACTACTCTAGCTTGGCAGCCTTGGTTCTTGATATCGTGTTGCATCATCTGCTTCTCTTGCCACCAATTCATTGGAATTTCTTTTTCTAACCTATTTTACCAGTCACCCCTCTCTCCAGTACAAATGTGGATTTTCCTGAGATATAGTCAAGCTGATCAGACTTGCTTATTTGTATGAGGAGATTCTGATGATTAGAAAAGCAAAGACTCCTACAAACTAGAGTAGTCATAATTTCTTTGGCAAAGATATAAGAACATTGTTGAGAATAGTGAATGAATAGAACGTGGAAAATGATCCAGTAATAAGCTCATTAAATCTGGGTATAGTTAGAACCAATCAGATAAAACAACAGCTTTCCCATCCAGGCCTGTAATCCCCAAACTCAGAACGTGGAGGCAGGGGAATTGAAAAAAATGAACAGACACAAACACCTTCACACCTGCCTCACCACTACCCGAGACCCACTTAATCAGAAAGTTTTAGAGTTTCCTGAAGTATTCTGAAGTGTCGACTCCTGAAAACCACAGGCTTTCTGAGTGTTCTTCATGAAGCGTAAAAGTGGGGCTGTCCTGCCATGCCGAGTCCTTCTCTGGGCACAGGAAGGCCATGGATTCCTTCCTTCTTACCTGTCGGGAGACTTAACTGAACACCTAAGGAGCCTCTGTTCTGCCTGGGCTCTGGCTGTTCTCACTTAGTGCTATCATTGTATTAAGAGATTGACATATTCTTCAGGACACTTGGGATGCTTCTGTGGAAGCAGTTACATGTTAGACTAGAGAAACTGTCTTACAAATTCCAAGATGAGGTTGCTTTCTAATTCCAAGACATTTATCATCTACCTGTTTATGTGAGTTAAACAAGCAACAATTAGACCTGGTTTTCCTGCATATTTTTTTTAACTTAAGGTTGAGAAAAGTATATAATTGACAAATGTACTGGCTTGTAAGCTATTTTAGACTGAGCATACCTGCAGGCTGCCAGCTGGATCAAAAAAGAGAAAGCAAACAACAATCCCCAAACCCAGAATACCCCACCCTCATTTTATTTCCGGGCTTTTGACTCTTTGATGCTGCTAGGACTAATCACATGTGTTTGGGGGCATTATTTTGAGGGGTTTATTTTATTGAGTATTTTTTTAGATGTTCCGTGTATGTTATTCCCTTATAAATGAACTAGCCCTTTGAGCCAGGAGCCAGCTGTCTGTTCCCTTGGGGACAGGGAGCATCTCAGTCTCTCCTTGACTCCATGTAGAAGATGCTTTCTTCTTATATTGGCTCAGATCCTCAGGAACCCAAGCAGGGAGCTGCACTTGGGTATTTTGGGTCCTTCCCAGACCAGAGAACATAGGAAGTGTCTATAGAAAAGAAATCTGAGGGATCCCCCTGTACTTAAGAAAAAACTACATCATTCCATCCAATGGAGGAAAATAGAATTTTAAGATGATTATAAAATTGAACTTTATTTCAGAGTTTCAAGCTTTATATTAAAGTCTTTGAGCAATTTTTAATTTGTTTTTGTATAGGAGAAAATGGGGATTTAGTTTCATTCTGCAGTATTTGGATGTTCTGTTTTCCTGGCATCATTTGTTGAAAATGACCATTTTTTTTCTCCAGTGTATGCTTTCAGCATCTTGAACAAAAATCTTGTGACCACAGAGACTATGGTTGTAGAAGGAGGGGGTTGCTTGTTAGTTCCTGGCTGCTCAGCCCCCATAATCAGACAGAAATTGGTGTGCTTGTCCCATTAGCTCTAACTTCTTATAGACTAACTCTTACATCTTAATTTAACCCATTTCTATTAATCTGTGTATTGCCACATGGCAGTGGCTTACCAGCAAATATTTGGCATGTCTGACTCTGGTGGCTCTGTGGTGTATGCGTGACTCTGCCTTCTTCCTCCCAGCATTCCATTTAGTTTTCCCCACCTACCTAAGTTCTGCCCTATCAATAGGCCAAGGCAGTTTCTTTATTAATCAGTAAACGTAACACATAGACAGAAGGACTCCCACACATTTCCCCTTTTCTGTTTAAACAAAAAAGGAAGGCTTTAACTTTAACATAGCAAAATTATATATATCAAAACAGTTATCAAGCAAGAATTACAGTTACAATATTTATATATACATTATCTTTTATCATAACTAAGGAAAACTGTAATTATAACTATAAATTCTTTAACTCTGTCAAATACTCCAGAAGGATACAATATTACCTAAGTAAACAGGAAGTGCATTGTAAGCAACTTCCAAAACTGTTGTAAGAGTCCAGCAGGTTGCATCCCGCCACCCGGCTAGCTTAACCCCCAAAATAACCACACAGAATTGTATTAATTAAATTACTGCTTGGCCCATAAGCTCTAGCCTCTTATTGGCTAACTCTCACATCTTGATTCAACCCATTTCTGATAATCTGTATGTCACCATGAGGTCGTGGCTTATTGGGAAAGATTCAGCATGTCTGACCTGACAGCTTCATGGCGGCTCTCTCTGCCTGCCTTCTTTCTCCCAGCATTCAGTTCTCTTTTCCCTGCCTATCTAAGTTTTGCCCTATCAAAAGGCCAACACAGTTTCTTTATTTAACCAGTGAAAGCAACACATAGACAGAAGAACCTCCTACACCACAAAACTCTAGAATTGACAGAGACTTCTCATTGCCTGGACAGTCACTTAAAGTTCCTCTGTACCATTTGGACATCCATCTTCAGCCTACTGGCCCATAATATTCAGCAAACTTTTTCATGAAGCAGGAAATTTTAAAGACAGTTTTGCCTATATTAGCAGTTTGCCAGCTACTTTCTTTTGTATCCTGCAGAATGTCTAGTAAAGTCTATTATGAAGCAGAAACCCCAAAGGACCATCTCACCTGTAGGCAAGTTCAGCAGTCATTTCTCTGTGGGTCTTGTATGTTCAGTTAAGTAGTCCAGGGAAGAACAGTTTCTTTTCCCAAATTGCTAGCAAACTCTATAAGAAGCCTCTTTGATGCCCATCTTTTTCTTGAAGTAGATTGGTGCTGCCAGGAGCAGATGTGTTTCACTGTCATGAGAAGTCCTAAGCTCTTAAACATTTTAAATGCCATGTTTTGAAGGTCTCTGAAAGAGTTGAAATATATCTAACTGAAATATATCTCTACATCTAGAAAATCTAACTAACATGACTACAAGCTTTACTATTATATATGATTATCTATTAACCTATATTTTTAATTACACATTATATTTTTAAATGAGCTACACAAACACAATACCTTAATCAAGATCAGAAATACATATACATATAACAAAATTGACCTTAAATTGGTATCCTGAAACCAAGATCCATATCACTACAAGTTATTTATATCTATATCATATCTCCCTTTAAATGTAAACAAACATTTATAGACAATATTTGGGAATATGGGAGTTGTTTCGTCCATACTGTTTTCTGCTGACTGGGGCCACTGTTAATCAGGTCTTTCATGGTATATCCTATGTGCTATGTTCATCTCAGTCAGCATTTGAGTGAAGTAATTTTTTGAGAGTGTTTACAGCAACCTTATGGAGGGTCTTGGTCCATCGTACCACACCAGTCTGGAGGCAATCCACAGCTTCTTATCCTCTGTGGAAACAAGAGAAGAACCTCTTTTCCAAAGCAACATATCCTTAGACTCAAATTTTAAAGTCAAGATACCTTTATAATACACACGCTGGTTTAGCTTAGCAGCCCATACAATGAAATCTCTCTGTACTTAGCTCTTTTACAGTCAAAAAAAAAAAAAACAAGGAAAACACAATAATATACATAATCCAGACTCTTTGTGTATATTTCATCTTTATGTGGCTTTTTTTTACTCCTTTTAATCTATGACTGTCTGTACTTTGTCTCTCTAAAGACTTTTTTTAAAAAAAAATTTACTTTTTTTCCAACTCTCTATTCTCTTTTTCTTCTCTCTCCCAAGCCTATGTACATTTATCTAACACTGTGATCCATTTAGAGATTTTTTTTGTCTGAATTTGTCCTTATTGCATTGTCTGTAATTCTTTACTGTCTTGCAGAGCTTTTAAAATGGTAAGCAGCTTGGTTGCAGCTGCTCTGGATGCTGGCTCCACCTCTCTCCACTTTCAAAATGGTGGACGTACCATTGCTGCCAGGTCTGGTAGGAGCTGTGCTCAGCATTTTAACTCTGAGAATTAGCATGCAGCACATAAACCCTTTTTATCTGAGTAATAGTTAAATCTGCCATGCAGCACACTGCACGGCCTGGAAATATCTCTGTGTATGGCAGCAGGAATCTGCCATGCTCTCCTGCCTGTGTAAGCCTAGTAGTCCTGATCCCACTGTCTGAAACCAATAAAAACAACACATAGACAGAAGAACCTCCCGTAGCATATGGCCACACATATGGGGCCTGCACAGGTTCAAACCAGATGGAGTACAAGCACTGAGAGGGTGAAGTGGACACAGACTCCCACACTTAACCAAGAAGCTATCTGTAGTTGATACTCACTTGCCAAGGAAATATTAGTTTTCTCTAATGGGGTCTCAATGGGTATATTAACTACACTTCAAGGTAGATCTCCATGACCTGGAATGGTTGGTCAATACAAAATGAACTCAATGATATTTTTGTTTTAAAAAAATAACATGTATCTTGTGACTGTAGCTGCATGGGTTTATTTCTGTTCCTTTGATTTATGTGTCTGTTTTTTATCAAAGACTTTGCTGTTTATCCTACAATAGTTAGTTGGGTACTACAATTTTTAACTCAGCATTACTCATTTGTCCAGGATTGCATAAAGTATCCAGGGTCTTTTGTACTGGTATATGAATTTCAAGATTGTTTACTCCAGTTCTCTAAAGAATGCCTGGAATGTTGATGGGGATTACATGACACTATAGATCGCTTTTGTACTACAGCCATTTCAGGAAACTAATTCTGCAATCCCTGGGTGTGAGTAGTCTCTCCATCTTGTATTTATCATTCTCTTCAGTGTCTTAAAATTTTGATTGTAGAATTTTTTCACTCTTCTGGTAGATATATTTCTATGTGTTTTTTCATTATCTATTTAATATTTTGTTTTTTAAGCTATTATGAGCTATTTGCATTTCCCTCATAGCATCTTGGGAATCTCCTTGGTATCAGGACAGCTGCTGATTTCGTGCCTTGCCTAGCTAACCATTGGCAGCTCTGAGAGTTTTCTATTGGGTTCTATTGCCTACAAATAAAGGGGTAGTTTGATACCCTTGGTCTTTCCTGTCTGTATCACTTTTGTGTCTTTGTCTTGTCTTGCTGCTGTATCTAGACTTGAAGCTCTATATTTGAATTTTGGTGGAGAGAATAGAAACCTAGCTCATTCCTTATTTTACAGAAACTACTTTGGGTTTTTAAGATACTTTTGGCAGAGAGGGTTTGTTCCAGTTTGTGAAGGTCAGTCAGGGCAGGAACTCAGGGTAGGAACCTGAAGGTGGCAGCTGAAGCCGAGGCCATGAACTCACCTTACTTTACTGGCTTGCTCTCTGTGGCTCCCTCAGCCTGTTTTCTTACATAACCCAGGACCTTCAGGAGCATTACCTACAGCTGGCAGGGACTTCCCACATCAGTCCTTAACCAAAAAAAAAAAACTTTCTCATTTGGGCCTCCCTTTTTCTAGGTGACCCAAGCTGGTGTCAAGTTGACAAAAAATAAGATAAAAATAACCATTTATACAGTATAAGGAAATACTTTTATTTTTAGTTTGTTCCTTTTTAAAATAAAATTATTTTGTAGATCTGGTTTTTTTTTATGTGTATGAATTTTTGCCTGCATGTATGTTTGTGAACCACATCCATGACTGGTGTATGCAGAAGTCAGAGAGGCTACCAGCTTCCCCTTGGAAGCACAGTTACAAATGACTTTGACCCCCCATGTGCGTGTGGGGAGTTGAACTCAAGACTATGCAAGTACAGCAAGTCCTCCCAGCTGCTGAGCTGTCTGTCCAGCATTTTTTCTTTATTTTTGAGAGTGTCATACATGTATAAAATGAAGTATGATCATGACTACGCTCCATTTTCCTCTTCAACTCCCTACATATCTCTCACAATACCTCCCTCAACTTCCTATCTATTATTATTTCTTTTTATTTATAGGCTATTAAATCCAGTTAGTGCCATCTGTAGGGGGTGCACACTGGAGCATGGAAACCTGCCAGTGCCACACCCTCTAAAAGGAGTGATGCTCCCTCCCCAACAAGCATTCACTGCCAGTATCTCCTCAATAGGGGTGGGGCTTGAGACAATTTATCAAACCAATTGGAGGTGGGTGAGTAGGTGGATAGCATGCTTTGTCAAAGGCTTTTGCTATTTATAAGAGAGGCTATCATATTTTTCTATTGACTCTGATATGGTGAACTTCATTGATTGTTTTTGTTTTTATTATTTATTATTATACTGTCTAAAATAATAATCTCACTATATAGTTCTGGCTGGCCTGGAATTCTATGTAGATCAGACTGGTCTTGAACTGACAGGAATCTGTTGACTGCTTACCTCAAATGTACTGGGATTAAAGGTATGTGCCACCATACCCTTAAGGGTCTCTATGTGGTAGCTATGTGCACATGAGTGTAGGTGCCGAGTCCAGAGTCATCAGATCACCCTGGAGCTGCAGTTCTAAGGGTTCTGAGCCTCCAGATGTAATTGGTGGCAAGTAAACCCCAGTCATCTCCAAAAGCAGTCTTAACTCTACAGCTTTGATTATTTTTAAAATGTTATCTTGGCCTTGTATTTTATGATAAATTCCACATAGTTATGATATATTAATACTTTTTATATGCTATGGAGTTGAGTTTGCTGGTAAGTTGTTGAGTATGTCTGTGTTCCAAGATGAATATTGATATGTACTTTTTCATGTCTTTGCTTGTTTTTGATGTCACAGTGAAGTTGGACTTACAGAATGAGCTGGAAATTTTTTGAAGTTTGTATAGAATGGATTTTAGATCCTCCTTAAATATTTAAATTAATTCCAGCCATTAGGTTTGGAATTTTGGAATTTTCTTGAGGTTTGTTTGTTTCTTGTCTTTTTTGTTTTGTTGTGGTTTTGTTTGTTGTTGTTGTTGTTTTGAAACAGGATTTCTCTGTAGCTTTGGGGCCTGTCTTGGAACTTGCTCTTTTAGACCAGGCTGGCCCCAAACGCAGAGATCTGCCTGCCTCTGCCTCCCGAGTGCTGGGATTAAAGGCGTGTGCCACCACCAAATATCTCATTTCTTTATAGTATGTGAGATGCTTTCTTTGACATCTTCTCTTAAATGAACTTAATAATTTATAGGCTTCAAAGAATTTGTCTATTTTATCTCATTTTCAGATATATTGGCTCTTGGGGGTAGGTAGATTCAGGGCTTCTTGAGGAACCATCATACTGATTTCCATAGTCACTGCACAAGTTTGCATTCCCACCATCAGTGTATAAATGTTCCTTTTCTCTGCATCTTTCCCAGCATGAGCTCTCATTTGTCAAACTGATCGTGACCATTCTGACTGGTATAAGATGAAATCTCAAAGTAGTTTTAATTTGCATGTCTAAGGATGTTGAACATTTTTTTTTATTTCTTAGTCATTTGTGTTTCTGCTTTTGACAACTCTCTGCTTAGCTCTGTATTCCCTTTCTTATTGTTTTATTTTTGTTTTCTTGATGTCCATTTCTTTTAGTTCTTTATATATTTAGATATTAGCCTTCTATTGGATGCGTAATTGGTAAATATCTTAGCTCATTCTATAGCCTGTCAGCTTGTTTGAATAATGGTGTCCTTTGCCACATAGAAGCTTTTCCATTTTGTAAGGTTGCTTTAGGTAATTTAAGGTAATTATTGTTTTTACTGCCTGTACTATCAGTGTTCTATTCAGGAAGTCTTTTCTTGTGTCCATGACTTCAAGACTATTCTTCACTTTCTCTTCTACCAGATTCAGGGTATCTAGCATTATGTTGAGGTCATTGATCAATTTGGAGTTGAGTTTTGTGTAGGGTGATAAAATATGGTTCTATTTTCGTTCTTCAATATGTAGCCACCCAGTTTCACCAGCACCATTTGTTGAAGATAATGTTTTTTCTCCAGTGTGTATTTTTGGTTTGTCAAAAAACAAAACAAACAAACAAAACAACAAAACCTCTGGTATCCACTGGTGCATGAACTTACATCTGGGTCTTCAATTAATTCTATTGATCACTGTGTCTTTTTATTCCAATACTGTGCTGATTTTATTACTATAGTTGTGTAGAGCAACTTGAAATCTGGGATGATGATGCTTCCGGTGGTTCTTTTATTATTCAAGATTGTTTTTAACTATTTCTGTGTTTCTATATGAAACTGAATTTTTTTTCTAATTTCTGTGAAGAATTGTGTTATAAATTTGATTAGGATTGTGTTAAATCTGTAGACTGCCTTTAGAAGGATGGCCATTTTCAAAATATTGATTCATTCCCTGAGCACAGGAGATCTTTCCATCTCCTTAGCTTTTCTTCACATTCTTTCTCCAAGGTCCTAAAGTTTTTATTATGTAAGTCTTTCGCAAAGGTATTTCCCTGATTTCTTTTTCATTGTTTGTCATTTGTGTATAGAAAGGCAACTGATTGCTGTGTGTTCCTGCTACATTGTTGAAAGTGTTTCTCATCTGTAGAAGTTTCCTGGTAGATTTTTAAGGATCTTTTATATATAAAACTGTATCATCTGCAAATAAAATTATTTTGGCTTCTTCTTTCTCTGCATTTTTCATTTCCAGTTTTATTTCATTTTGAGTTCTCTTTAGTGATTCTACTTCTACTGTCATGTCTTGAATGTTTTCATTATTTCATTCCACTGTGTATTTTCCTAGTTCATTGGGCAGTTTTTTCGCATCCTCTCTAAGGTCCCTAAACTTGTTCATTGTAGCTCTTTTGAATTTATTGTCTTATGCTTCATTTCCCACGGCCTATTTAGCAGGGTTGCTGAGCCCTGGTGGGAGCACATTTATTGGCTCTTCTTGTGTTTTGTACTGATGTCTGAGCATCTAGAGTTAGGATAATTGAAGCAATTCTAGGTACTGATGTTTGGTCTTGTCTTTGTTGGACTGGTGTTCCATCCCTGGTTTCTGCTTCCCTCTCTGGACCTTAGGAAAGTGTTGTGGCTGTGGGTTCTCTGGCATAGAGTGATTCTGCAGGTCCATGGGTGACAGAGTGTACTAGAGATGGGAAGAAGCAAAGGTTGAGAATGGCTATGGGAAAAGATAGGGGGTCCTGTCCACACCAAGAGGCAGGGTTCCCAGGGAGTGGAGGTGTGGTGGGAGGGAGGAGGGACTCCTGCTGGTAGGACAGAGAAAGTGTCTGGAGAGGCAGGTGTGATAGGGCAGGGTAGGCTGGAGGAGCCCTGGAGCCAGCTGCTCCAGGGCTGGGGTGGCGAGGCTAGTGAAGGACAGTGGAAGCTAGACTTGGGCCCCAGCTGGGTGTGGCCTCTGGGGTGCAGGGAGCAAGTGTCTCTAGGTATTAGTGGCTAGAAGGTGATATGCTGGTGTTTATCTTTTTACTTTTAACCTATTTACTGCCACAATGGGAGTGTAAATTTAAAATGTTCTTTTTTATAAGCAGCATATAGTCACATCTTGCTTTTTTTCCCCCCAAGTTGATTTTTCTGTTTTTGGTGGGTAGTATTTGTATCTAATGAAAATATGTTAAGTTTAAATTTCAACTTACTTTTTTTTGTTTGCTCTCTTTTTAAAAAAAAAATCTTAGTTTTTCTTTCTCATAATTCTTTTGGGGTAAATGTTTTTATCCCATTTTTTCTGTTATCTTCCTTGTTCAGTTGTGTGTGTACCTACATGCATGTATGAATATATGTGTGTTGCTTACAGTGTGTGTGTGTCACTTAGAGAGAGAGAGAGAGAGAGAGAGAGAGAGAGAGAGAGAGAGTGTGTGTGTGTGTGCGTGTATGCTGCTTAGGGTATGTGTGTGTTTGTGAACGTGTGTGTGCGCTGTGTAGGGTGTCTGTGTGTTCTTTTATTAAACCAATAAGAAGGTGCCTTGGCAAAGACACATCTTAACAGTGTACAAAAAGATTATTCCACAGCATTTCCCCCTTTTTGTCTGAATACAAAGGAAAGGATTTAACTCTGACATAGTAAAACTATGTATAATAAGAATAATTATCAGGTAAGAATTATACTCACACTGCCCAGTCCTTTTTTATTTTGTAATTTGGGAGAAAATACTCCATTATTCATCCTATTTTTGTGAGTCCAAAGTTCTTTAACTGATTTGCCTTTTATCATTACTAAGGAAAACTATAACTATCTTGTATTCAACTCCATCAAAAACCCCAGAAGGATATAATATTCTCTGAATAAACAGGAAGTTCAGTGTAAACCACTTCCAAAATGACAGAGACATCTGGCTGCCTGGACAATAACCCAAAGTTTCTCTATAACATTAGAGTGCTATGGGAAATGCTCTTGTACCCTGTAAAGATTTGTCACTTGTATTGGTTTTAATAAAACACTGATTGACCAGTAGCCAGGCAGGAAGTAGAGGCGGGGTGATGAGAACAGGAGAATTCTGGGAAGAGGAAAGGCTCAGTCTGCAGTCACCAGCCAGACGCAGAGGAAGCAAAGTGAGGATGCATTACTGATAAAAGGTACCAAGCCATGTGGCCAACCATAGATAAGAATTATGGGTTAATTTAAGTTGTAAGAGCTAGTTAATAATAAGCCTAAGCTAATAGGCCAAACCATTTATAATTAATATAAGCTTCTGTGTTTCTTTGGAACTGAACGGCTGTGGGACCAGGTGGGACAGAAGTTTCCATCTACATTAGGGCATCTATCTTTGGCCTACAGGCCTATAATATCTGAGAGACTGTTCTGTGCAGCAGACATTTTTGAAGGACTGATATACCCTGTCTTGGCAAAGTTGGCAGTCTTTTCTTTGTGTCCTGCTGGTCCAGTTTGGACAACATACTGTTAGAAGTCAAGGCAAGGACAGTTTCTTGCTTAAATCACTAGCTTTTGCTACAAAGAAAGAAAACTCCATATGGAGGTTCTTTGATACCCATTATCCTTTTTGAAATAAATTGGTGCTACCATAATTAGATGTATCTCACTGTCACGAAAAGCCTTATATTATTAAAGCATTTTAAATGCCTGATTGTACAGGTTTTTGAAGTGTTTGAAGATCACCTGTCTCTCTAAAATATATCTCTATATGGCCATGAAAACATACCTAACATGACTATAATTTTGATTGTTATAGATGACTATTAACCTGTATTGCTTTATTATTCTAAATAGTTTTTAAGGACTAAAACTTTATGTTATATTTTTTTAAATAGCTATACAGGTACAATACCTTAAACAAGAGTAGAAACATATATACAGTATAACAAAAACAACTTTAAATATGTATCAATATACCAAAACCCATACCAGTGCAAAATATTTGAGACTATTGGTTGTTCAAAAGTAAACTCAACAATCCACCCTTTTGTTCTATCATTTTTATAC
The DNA here is from genome assembly GCA_004026605.1 of Ondatra zibethicus. Classification (NCBI taxonomy): domain Eukaryota; kingdom Metazoa; phylum Chordata; class Mammalia; order Rodentia; family Cricetidae; genus Ondatra; species Ondatra zibethicus. The sequence goes on from PVIU01017373.1 coordinate 28,569, forward strand.
TGTATCCACCTTTCTTCAGAAAGAGATCATTGAATTTAACTCCTTTGTTTAGTGTTTTTCCTGACCATGACTAATAACAATTTGTAACCAATCCTCCAAAATGATAACAAGCATCTATAATCCATCGAATGACCACCCACCCACCTCTTGGGAATGTGGGCGTTGTGTTCTCTAGACTGTTTCTTATTGTCTGGGGGCACTAGCTTCTTTAGGAGACCCTGGAAAAATTGGGATAATGGTCAAATCCTGGGATAAGTTAGCTATATTATTTGTTGTCCAGTCTTTGTGCAACAGGAAAGTGTAAGGTTTATCTGAAGTCCTGACTAGAGTACTCTGAGTCTTGACCATCTCAATCAAAAGCTTTGAAGTTGTTCTGGATGCAGAACTCTGAGGAACCAACAACAGAGGCACTCTGAGAGGCTCGATCACCACTTTCATTGGTGTCTAGTCCCCTTGTTCTGAAAACACATAAACTTTTAAAGGTAGCATACATATCTGCATTAACACAAGTATGGAATGTGCAGTATGCACAAGTCTGTTAAAGATGACTTTGTTTTATGAAGAGCAGGTAAAAGACAACTGTAAACTTTATAGGTACGTTTGGACTGTATAATTAAAGTGTAAGATGTAACTCTATCATGGCATATGAGAGGATGGCATGTACTAATAAGTCATGAGGCCTCTGTAGCTGGTACAGTTTATGTCTCACTCATCGCACTGCTGTCCCCATGTCAAGCTGTCAGCGTACACATCACCTGCCCTGTAGTCTTTCCCAGCAAATCCATTATCCAACTTTCATTTTGAAGTTATTTTTAAAATATATAGGTTGGTTTAATTTAGTAGTTTCTATAATTCAGTGTCTTTCAGCAGCTATTATTTTATGTACATTTGAATTTAAAAATTCAAAGTTAACAAGACACCATATAGGATCCAGACTCCCTGTGTATTTTCAATCCTTATGTGACTTAGTTTTTAATTTTACTTTACTCTTTCTTTGAAATTTTTACTTCATTTTTTTAAACTATTTTTTTCTATGAGTGTCTATACCCTTTTTTATCTTAAGCCTACACACATTGTTATACACACTGTAATCTGTCTAGAGGTTTTTATAATCCATCTGAAACAGCTTTACTGCACATTTATAACCTTTTCTGTCTACCTGAGCAAAACCTTAAACCTGCCTAGTGGCTTAGCTCCTGGTGCTCTGGCAGCTCAAGCACACTGGCACCTACCAGGAGACGTGTCTCTGTACTGCAGCCGGCACGAGGGAGCACCTCCAGGAGACGTGTCTCTGTACTGCAGCCGGCACGAGGGAGCACCTCCAGGAGACGTGTCTCTGTACTGCAGCCGGCATGAGGGACACGAGACCAGGAAGTCATGTTTGGCTCCATTTCTGTGTGTTTAGAACCTTTTTTAAAGCTTTCTCACGTCTTATGTGGATATGTGTGGCTGGACATTGGGCACCATATGTAGGTGGATTTTACCTACTGGCAGCTCCCAAATCACAAAACAGAGACTTCTTATAAAAACTTAACCATAGTTTAGGCTTATTACTAATTAGCTCTTACAACTTAAATTAACCTGTATCTTTTAATCTATATTCTTTTATGTGGCTCAGTTACCTTTACTCTGAATTCCGCATGTTGCTTTCTCTCCATCTGGCTGACCATTCAGCCTTCTTTCCAGTGTTTTCTCTACACCGAGAATCCCGCCTACCTATTGGCTATTCAGCTTTTTATTAAACCATTCTGAGTAACACATCCTCACAGTGTACAAAAAGATTATTCCACAAGTCTTTCACTGGTTTGGGAATCTAGACTGCTTTCTATTTCGTGCTGGAAGATGCTGTTCTGTGGTCACCTGCATTTTCACCACAGGGACTCTGCTGCAATTCTGGCTTTGCACCTCAGTCCACCCTCCCACCTTCATGCTAGTTTTTAGTAATTCGCTTTTGTTGAGCTTCAGTTAAGTTTTTCCCCTATTTCTATTACAAGTAGTTTGTTGACCTTCTTGTATCCATAGGTTTAGAGTTTTCATCAAATTTGAAATTGTAGCTATAAATGTATAAATGTATTTTGTCTGTCTGTTTTTTAAGTCCTCCTTCCCATTCATTAAGCTGTCTGATGTTGTCCCACCACTCGCCTCCCAAGTCCTCTTTCTCTGCTCTGTCTTCTTTAGCTGTTGTTTTGTGGGATTTGTTGGCAGGGTCTTGCCATGTAGTTCAGGCTGGCCTTGAACTTTTGATTCTCTCACTTCCGCCTTTCAAGTGCTAGAATTGTGTGTATGTGCCGCTGTGCCTGGCTTCTTGGTTTTATATTGGAGGCAGATCCTGCCTTCTGGTCTTCCACAGCCAACACTGTTGTCTTCTTCCTTCAGCTCCAGGGCATTACCAGTAAATACGCAGGGTGAGCACCACTGGCCGAATGCTGATCATTTCTTTTTTTCAAACATTTCACATTCTTTGTCCCCTCCCCATGTTTCATCTGTCACTCTATTTTGATGTGAGAGTTCTCCTTAATTACTATTTATTGTATGCATGTGTAGGTAGGAGATTATGTTCTAATACTATTTATCATTCCTCTTACTCTCCATTTTTCATTGCCATTAAAAATAAAATTGGAGCTGGAGAGATGGCTCAGCAGTCAAAACCACATAAACTCCTCTTGCAGATAATTCAGGCTCAGTTCCTACTCTGACTTCCAGCACCCATGTCAGGACACTTGGGCTACCTGCAACTGCACTTTGAGGGAGGTTGATGCCTCTAGCTTTGCAGGCATCTGCACTCATGTGCACGCACACCCCCAACATCCTCCCCTCCACACACTTAAAAAGAAAGTCTTTTTAAATATTAAAAACAGGATCTGGAGTGGCGATTCCACAGTTAAGAGCTGCTGTTGCAGAGGACCTGGGTTCAGTTCTAGCACCACCTGGCAGCTCAAGACCTCCTGCACTTCCAGTTTAATTGCCTCCTCGGGAATCCACAGGCATTCATGTGGTGCACATACATGCAGGCAAAACATTTACACCTATCAAATTTAAAAGTAAATAATTTAAAAAATATTAAAATCAGAAGAGAAGAAAGAGAGGCAAGCAGAAATTAGTTGATACAAACCATCTGGGATCTGTTAACCCAAATCTTTCTGGAGGCAAGAAGAAACAAACCAGTGCATTCCTTTAAAAAAAAAAAAAACAACAACAACAAATGAGTTGTGCACAGGGAAGAAAGGATGAATGGCTCATCCCAGAAGTATTCTTACCCCACAGGCTATGTGTCGCAGCACTGTCTGTGAATAACTTCCGTGACAACCGGGAGGCCCTCTATGGTGTGTTTGATGGAGACCGAAATGTGGAGGTGCCCTACCTTCTCCAGTGCACCATGAGTGACATTTTGGCTGAAGAGCTTCAGAAAACAAGAAATGAAGATGAATACATGGTCAATACATTCATAGTCATGCAAAGGTAAACAACTTCTAGTTTTTTTAATTATTGTTTATTTTGAGACATAGAGTCATTGCATAACCAGGTCAGCCCTGCACTTCAGAGCTCCTGCCCCAACTTCTTGAGTGTGGGGTTATAGTTTGTGTCACTGGGTCTGTATTCTCGCTCTTGTTAGAAGTTTGCTTAGTAATTTTGGTGTCCTTATGGCTGACTGCTATAGCTGCTTTCACGCAAGGGATCGACTGTAGTTCAGTTTGAAATGTATTGATAGTCAATCTTCAGTCACTTGTTTTTCAGAGAACTGGGCCTTACTGGTTTCTGTTGATTCCATAGTTTCATCATTTGTAACACCCAGCTTCCCCCAAACCACAGGCTCCTTAGACCTCCTCGTATGGTGTATAGAGTGGACCATTTCTATCCCAGTTTGTTGACCAATAGGAAATGTTTTCACTGGTTTAAAATTTAAGGCTAGTGTCAGAACATTCTTTATATGTTACCCAGTGTGGAAGCAAGTGCATTAAGCCTAACGGGCTCTGCAGTAAGGATTCTGGCCCTCCAGTCCTGAGCCCCTATAGATGCTCCAGCTACCACCCTGTTCCATGACTGGAAACAAGTCATACACAGGCACACATATAGCACATACCATGTGTGTACATGTACACACATATGCACACCCTATACATAACTCTCTACCAGACTCTGGTTGCAAAAGCCCTCCTTGGGAGGACCATCTTTGTGTATTTGAAAGTAATGCTGCCTTAGAGTGTACACTGGTCAGATATAGCCATGGATGACTGGAAGCTAGAATTTAGAAATCTGTATACTAGGCCCACTTGCTGAGTCTTCTTGGTGACTTTTATCTATTAGTTAACAGGGTATAGGAGCAGTGAGCACTTTAGTCTTTAGAGTAACTGTCTATTTTTTGTGCCTTGTTGTCAAGGGCGTATGACTAGGCTATTCCCAGGTGCTTAACTTAGTGCTTCAGGGTGGCAGTTTTTTGTTTTGTTTTATGACTGTCAAGGCTCATTTTATAGGAACCTTGGAGGAATGACATTGGTGGGACCTGCAATCAGCGTTCTTTGCACTTTTTGATGGTCAGAATTTGTAGGTGCTTCAAATGTTCAATAAGGACATGGGTTAATAGACAAAAAGAAGGATAAAGCAAAAACACATGGTGGTTGATACCAGAATGCTGTCCCTGTATGTTTTATAGAGTAAATAGTGCTGATCAAGAAATTCTTGGTTGTACAGGGCAAGAACAGAGCCTTGCCCTGATGCTTCAGAAGGATGGTGCTTAGGGTTAGCCTACAGTGCCTGCGTGGACTTCCTGTGTTTGTTCCTATTCTGATTTATGTAGGAACAGCGATGCTTTGGAGAAGTGGGTGGGGAGAGAAGCAGCACCTTGGTGTTTTGGAATGTACTGCTGGGGCCACATAACTGATGCAGGGCATCCGGCCTGACACAGCAGGCCAGGACTAGCAATGTGGGCTTTTAACAAAAGGTGACACTTCCCTCCACATCTCTGTATGAGTGTGCTTGCTGTCAGATTCCAGAGATCTTTTTCTTCTGAGAAGCCAAGTGGCTTTGGTGGAAAGGGCCGAGTCTAATCACTGGTCCTGTGCGCTGATGTAGTCCCTTTTTATGAACGAAATGTGCTGAGGCATCTTTGTGCCTTCTCTTTGTGTTCAGGAAGCTGGGAACCGCTGGGCAGAAACTTGGTGGTGCTGCTGTCCTATGCCACGTCAAGCATGACCCTGTGGACCTGGGAGGCTCCTTTACGTTGACCTCTGCTAATGTTGGCAAGTGCCAAACGGTTCTCTGTCGAAATGGGAAGCCACTGCCTCTGTCCAGATCATACATCATGAGCTGTGAAGAAGAGCTGAAGAGAATTAAGCAGCATAAGGCCATCATCACTGAGGTGAGAAGGTTTTCCTCAGACAACAGGGGCCACAGCCTCCTCTGGTGGAGGCTCCTCAGGAAACGTTTGTCTTCCGAGGACATTCAAAATTAGACATTCCCAAGTAAATTCCTTGGTGCCATCTTTAGATTATTATAGGCTAACCCTATGGTTTATGATAGAATAGTAAAGCATTTGTCAGTTGCCATGGAAGCAGGAATACTTCCTGAATACTGTCCCAGTGGATTTCCAAAGGCTGGTTAGGTGTTTGAGAGCTCGACTCCTGAAATCACACTGCTCGTTTGGTGTCTCAGCTTGACCACTTGCAGGATATGTTAAACCCTAAGTCTTTGTTTTCTCATGGGCAAAGTGGAGGCCATAGATACCTTCCTTATTTCATATAAACTGTAGTGTCTGTGACAGTGTAACTATTTCTCTTTGGCCAGTTGAGTAACACAGTCTTTAGGGGGCAGGACGCAAGGCCTAGAGATATATTTGATCATCAGAACTGGGGCACTGCTGACACATAGCGAGTAAAGCCAGGGAGGTATATGAATAAACAGCTCACAGTGTGGGCACAGTCCCACAGCAGAGATTATCTGGTCCCAAAAGGCAATAGTCTTGCTGGTGAGAAACCCTAGCTCCTGTGGCTCTTCAGTACTAATTCGCCAGCATGGTGGTCACCCAACATTAGCCTGGAAATACCCAGAGATACGTATCTGCCCACAAGACCTAACTTCCTCTTCGTGATCAAACTCCTGTAACAATGCATAGCTTGGGGTTGAAGGGTGAAAGCTAGTGTCCAGAAGAGGAAAAGGAGGCTATGTTGAGCACCCAAGAAAGACACAAGCACTGAAGAGTAAGATGTCTGCTGCCTGACTCACAGTTTGCAGGTCAGCGTGTTTTCCCCTTTTCTATGCTGCTTCTCTTTCTCACTTTTATCTGCTCCACTGGGTCTTCAACAATGAGGGCTTTTCACTTGGTTGTTCTCAAAGCACACACTGATGAGAAACCTGAAGGGCGGCTAGAGCAGCAAGGGCGATCTTGCCAGATCCCACACCAGGCGCAGCGGATTTTAGTACTAGAGTTGAGGGAATGTAAATCTACTTGAAAGCCTATTTACTCTTCTTAATACCTATACTGCCACCTTATTTTAAACATGGCTGGTGAGGTCATGTTCATGGGGAAAGGCACCCAAAAGCCCAGGTGGAGGCAGGCGGTGGGGCTGAGGGACAAGGGCATTCTCTGGCAGAGCTTGCTCATCCAGAGACTCACAAAAGTTGCATTTTTCATTGTGGAACTTTCTGTGGGAAGAAGTGTTAAAACTAGGACATAGGGTAGGCATGGCTGTAAGCCCAAGACCCTCCAACCTGGAAAGTAGAGAACACAGCTGCTGCATGTAGCTAGGATTTAAAAGTACTCACCTTTTACCCAGGCAAATGGCCTGGATTTGGCTGCTGCTCTATCTGAACTCAGAGGGCTGTTTGCTTTCTACATTGTCCTTGGAAGTTGGGTTCAAGGAAATCATAAGAACAGGTACTTCTGCCAGGCAGTGGTGAGACACACCTTTAATCCCAGCACTTGGGAGGCAGCGGCAGGTAGATCTCTGAGTTGGAGGCTAGTCTGGTCTTCAGAGAGAGTTCCAGGACAGCCAGGGTTACACAGAGCAACTTTGTCTCAAAACAAAACTAAATAAATAAAAAGAATAGGTAGTTCTGTTAGCATCACCTTTCCAATTGTATGTGATTTGTGACCCAGCTACAAACGTCTGTGTGCCACACAGGACTCCCTCACCTTTCCATGTGCTGGCATGAAGTTAAACCATCCCTTCTCCAGATGCTTCTTTGGGTGACTTACCTTTTTAAAAGCTAGTGCGCATGCATGTAATGTGAGGCTGGACATCAGTTTGTGTAGTGGCATTTCATTTGTATTTACCTGAAATCAGAGAGTAAAGCAACCCCACTTGTCAGCCTTACAGACCAGGCAGTGCTGTCACACACCTTTAATCCCTTAGCCACACTAGTTGCCATAGAAACCAGGTGTTGCATGCATTTATTCCCAGTGGTGCATGCCTCTTAGCCCTAGAGAGCATTAGAAGACGGGAGGAGGCAGCTTTCAGTTACAGTCTCATTTTGAGATTTCTGGAGGCAGGATCGCCATTTTCAGACTAAGGTCGAGGTAAAAGCCAGTGACTGGCAGTTTTGCTTTTTGGAGCTTCAGGCAAGCTTTACTTATTAAAATACAAATAAAATGCCACTACAACTTGTCATGAAGAGATAGGTCTTGCCACCTAGTATAAATGTGGTCCCTGTTAAAGGAATGGCTGAAATACTTCCTTTCACCCTGCTGCTCCTTTCTAGCCCCGATCTACACTTTAACCACTCCATGTAGGGTCCCTTGCCTGACATGGCCAACTCTTCCCTGTAACAGTTCCCTCTAATACTTCCCTGTGGCCAGGAGGGAGGCTGCTCAGTACCCACGTGTGCTCTTTCCTTAACTATCTCTCTGGAAATTCTAGGATGGCAAGGTGAATGGAGTGACAGAGTCCACACGCATCCTGGGCTACACCTTCCTCCACCCCAGCGTGGTGCCTCGCCCCCATGTGCAGTCAGTGCTTCTGACTCCACAGGATGAGTTTTTCATTCTGGGCAGCAAGGGACTGTGGGACAGCCTGTCCATTGAGGAGGCTGTGGAGGCTGTGCGCAATGTGCCAGATGCTCTGTCTGCTGCCAAGAAGCTATGTACTCTGGCCCAGAGCTATGGCTGCCATGAAAGCATCAGCGCTGTAGTAGTGCAACTCAGTGTCACCGAAGACAGCTTCTGCTGCTGGGAGCTCAGTGCTGGAGGGAGCATGCCACCACCTAGTCCAGGCATCTTCCCACCGTCCGTCAACATGGTGATAAAGGACCGCCCTTCCGATGCACTGGGTGTGCCATCCTCCAGCAGTGGCATGGCCTCTGAGATCAGCAGTGAACTATCCACCTCTGAGATGAGCAGTGAGGTAGGCTCCACAGCCTCTGATGAGCCCCCATCTGGAGTCCTGAATGAGAACAGCCCCGCCTACCCCAGTGAGCAGCGCTGCATGCTCCACCCAATCTGCCTGTCTAACTCCTTCCAACGTCAGCTGTCCAGCGCCACTTTCTCCAGCGCCTTCTCTGACAATGGCCTTGACAGCGATGATGAAGAACCCATTGAGGGTGTCTTCAGCAATGGCAGCCGGGTAGAGGTAGAAGTGGACATCCATTGCAGCCGGGCCAAGGAGAAGGAGAAACAACAGCATCTGCTTCAGGTGCCAGCTGAGGCTAGTGATGAGGGCATTGTCATCAGTGCCAACGAGGATGAGTCAGGTTTATCCAAGAAGGCAGACTTTTCTGCTGTGGGGACCATTGGGCGACGCAGGGCTAATGGCTCTGTGGCACCCCAGGAAAGGAGCCACAACGTAATAGAGGTCGCCACAGATGCACCTCTCCGAAAGCCAGGAGGCTATTTTGCGGCCCCAGCTCAGCCAGATCCGGATGATCAGTTTATCATACCCCCGGAGCTGGAAGAGGAAGTCAAAGAAATCATGAAACATCATCAGGAGCAGCAGCAGCAGCAGCTGCCACCACCACCACCCCACCTGCCCCAACCACAGCGGCAGTTCCAGGTGGCCCACCTGCCAGACTGTTACGACACACCACTATGACCCAGTCTGAGTACTCTTTTAAACAATAAACTAACCAGAAAGACTGAGAGTCTCCCAGGCTCACATTAAACCAGGGGTGTTACTCCATGCCCTTCTCCCAGACACTGCCCCACCTATCTCTGCAGCTCATCTGTAGGCGCTCTTTGTATTGGTTACTTTTAATAATTACCACTTTTCTTCTAGTGACACTTTACCAATATGATTTAAATTTGTTAACTTTTTTCCCTAACATATCAAATATGTAAAGACAAAGAACAAAAGGTTTAATATATTACAGAGAAACAGTTAATGATAATGTAATTTTTAAAAATTACTTTTTGTTGTTTTATTTGGAAGGCAGGGCAAGTTGCCATTGCTAAATGACTTAATAATATTGTAATTGTGTATTTCTTTGTGGGGAAAGGCTTTTTTTTGTCTTGAAAATGATAGACATTTGTAGAATATGGAGACTAACTCCTAGGAGTTGCTTTACTCTTGTCAGGTGACTTAAGTCACTGGGATTCACTAATTTTCTCTGAGAGAACAGTTGATTGAGAAATTTCTATTGTAAATAGCTCAGTGTTGCATAGTGATGCTTAAAGTGTTTGTAGTCTTGGCATAAGGACACAGTCTAAAGAACTGACTTCTGCCCCTTCTGAGGAGCCTTCCCTGTCCCGTCCCCTCCTCGCTCATCTTCGGTGTGGGCCATTAGGTCAGCGTGTTTCTGTGTAGGTATGTGGTTCTAAGGTCACTGGACAAGAGCCTGCTCTTGGGAACCCCAGAACCTTTTGCATACACTTTTTTCCCTCCGAGACAGGGTTTCTCTGTAGCCTTTGGAGCCTATCCTGGAACTAGCTCTCGTAGACCAGGCTGGCCTTGAACTCACAGAGATCCGCCTGCTTCTGCCTCCTGAGTGCTGAGATTAAAGGCATACGCCACCACCACCCGGCTAACACTTTTTAATTGTGTTCCTTCCTGCTGCCACAATCAGCATGACTGTATAGAGTCCCTTAGATCGTCTACACATCCAGAGTTATATTGAAGCAAAATGCACAAATGGACATGTCATGATTTTTGTTATAATAAATATGAAATTTACAAGCACTGGATCCATTAGCTTTTGTCTCAGCACCCAGGCATGTCTTACAGTCATACCAGCTTGCAATTTAAAGGAATAGATGCAAGATTGAAATTCACCAGCATTATGGATTGCAGTTTGTGTGTTTCCTTAATAGTCAACAAGTTTGACTGCAGAGAATGAAGTAGTAAAATTGACCTTCTGGTCAGCTGTATACACAGCTGGTGTTATCCTTTTCCTCTTATTGTGATGCAATGAAGACACTAAAAGGGGACCAGATGGAGATTGCATAGGGGAGAGCTCATGGGAAGTGTCTATTCCTGCAGAACCAAGTTGGCTTTCAGTTCTTCCAGGAGATAATGTGAACGGGTAATGTACCTTTTATTGTGACTGCAAAGCAAGAGCTGTATGTGGAAGACAGGTGGCTTCCGTTTCTATCTGTCTTCCCTCAGGTCTGCCCAGAATAGTATTGAACTAGCCCAGAACACTGATTGAGGCCACAGGAGAAGGGCTAGCTCCCTCCAGCATGGTGCTAGACTCAGTACTGAAGGAGTTGGATTTCCAAATTATGACAGACACCTTCTTCCTTGGACTGGAAGTGACATCATCTCAGGGGCCTGATCCTGCCCCATTCTCTAGCCCTTCCATCCCTTATTCTGCATCACACCATGGGTCATGGGTCAGAGAAGCCACACACAAGTGTCTAGTTTTCCCCAGTACCTTACTTCCTGTCAAGCTGGGCTAGCTTTCCAGATTCCCACTTTAGCAGAGTCACATGTCACCTTTGTGGAAGAGGCCTAGACCTCAGTGTGGCTCTTATAGAGGGCAGAGCCTGTGGAGGGTGTCAACAGAGTCAGTGAATACTTATGGACTACTTGATGGCACCAGAGGCAGCTTCCCACCAGGACCAGCAAAAAGATGTGGGAGAAAGCAACAAGATAGAGGTATGTGTGTGTGTTCCCTGGTTCCTTCAGTGCTTGCATCTCTGTCCGTTCTGTCATTGAGACACTGTGTATACACTGCATATGAAAAACTGGAGACATAAGTTCCCTTTGGGAACTTGGGATGCCCAGTACATGGAGAGGGGAAGTTTCTTCTGTTGCATCCATGTGAAGGAACTAAAGAGGTACAGACTTACCAACTGGTAAGTCTCCATTCTTTTATTTAGGGACCTTCCCAGTTATTTCCTAAGAAGAATTTATTCAATTCTGTTCACCAAGATACCTTCTAATAGTATATGTAAAGCTGCTTATAAAACTGAAGTGGGCTTTGAGCTTTAAAGTACTTAATACTTGAAGACCCCTGAGCCATGACATCAGTACAGTGAGTATTAAGGAGAAAGGATTTCACTGAGGGGTGTATTCTCTGCTCAGTGAGGCAATCCAGACCACTGGGAAAGTTTGTGAAGGGGAAGAGGAACTGGGAGCCGCATGGAAGCTCGAGTAAGGCTAATGACTTGCAAGGGATCAGCCGCATGCTGCCAGATATTGGCCTCCAGGCTTTCTGCCCTTCAGCTTAGCCTGGCCCTGGTGAGGGGCTGCAGGCCAGTCTGGAGCCAGAGATCCAACTAGGACCCTGGTTTCTTTTGCTTGCTTTTGTTATAGCACCATCTACTGGTAGGTTTAGCTTTGGGGAAGGTATGAGCTCCATACTGCTGGAAGAAACTGTTTATAACAGTTTTCTTCGACATGTAATTCTCACCACTAAGTGTGGCAGTGATGCTGTATTAAATCCTATTGTCTATTGAACCTTGTATCAGTTTCTGCTTTGTAAGTTGGTATCATTGGTGACCACTTAATTCCTATAATGGACAACTGTCCCATAGGAAATCAAAATACTGAAATGTAATCAGGATTATAGTTCTATCCTGCAATTCCTGGGGCTAGGCAACAGAACAAAACAGAAAGCTGCTGTGGTTTGCTTGAAGTCTTATGGAGTAACATTTGTGATGTCACTGCTGGCCCTAGACCATGTTGTTGGGTTATGCTGACAGTCCTTGGACACTCATCAGAAGGTCTTTTGAATTCATCCCTGATGCAAAGTGGAAGAGTCTCCATAAAGGTGAGGATTGTACTGTCTGTAACTGCCTCCCTGGGGACCAGATCTGCAGCTCAGCAGAGCCTTACGTGTAAGAGTCATCCCTCTTCCAGCATAGAGCTGGGTGAGCACAACACAGTGCCTTCCTAAGTAACAAATGGGAGAAAAGACAGACTGCGGTGGGGAAAGACCCCTTGTATTTCCTGTCATTGAATACTATTTTGTTCTTCTAGTTCAGCTCCTTAATACCCATGTTGCACAGATGACTCTAGGCAAACTGCTTTCATCATTGCCACTGGTCCAGACTGTGTTGATATTGATAGATATGTCCGATATGTGTTTGAAACTGCAAATAGCCCTAAAGTAGTTGTGATAGTTTTGTTTTTCCCTAACCCTTCGCCTACCTGCTCTATCAATTGGAATAAAGTTTACACTCAGACCTGCTCAGTTTGGGGAAGGTAAGAGCTCTGCGTGCTCAGCCATGATGGAAAAGAAGGCCTCAGAGTCCCCCCATCTGATTTGCATGTTCACTCGGCCTTGATCAAGAACCCATCGCTGGCTCAAAACCAGCACAGGACCTGAGGCATCTGGCCGAGATGTGATGATGGCTGCTGGTCTTGAGAGGCCATGAGGGTCTAAGCCAACACACAAATGCCAGAAATCAGAATTATGTTCCCTCAGATGGCCCCTTTGCCTTCTAGAAGACATTGAGCACATCAGGAAGAAATGGGCAAATGGCCCTCAAGCTGCTTTCCCTACTCTGGCCTCCCCACCCTGAATCACCCGTAAACAAGCACAGCACTCACTGCCCTTTGTTTCATTTTGCTCCAAGAGCACAGTGCTCTACCCTGTGTAAAAGGACAGGCAACAGTGTGTGCAGAATGTCCTCACTCCTTCTTATAAATTGAATTACTCTTGTCGTTCTTATTTTCTAAGGACAGGGAAGTGCTGCTTGCTTCACACTGAAATCTTTCACTTTCTGGTCTTCTGTCTTGTTCCTGTGAACTTGGACTTTCCTCTAATGGCTAAGTCTGCCTGTTGAAAAGACATTAAAATGACAGTTGACCCTTTTTTCAATGTTGTATGTCCAGTCCTTGACCCTGTTTGAACTTAACCATACTCACTTCCAAGTCTTTAAGAAAACTGCCTCCCAAATATGCCTGGAAGTGCCAAAACTAGCTTCAGATTAAGAGTTGCCTGTAAGCCAGGACTAAGCCAAGCAATGTTCTCATTGGCCACCTTGAAATTGCCTGGTGCAAGCACTTAGCTCGCAAGCCCAGAGAAGCTGAATACCTAGGTGAACCCAAGGAAAGCATACACAGAACCTCCTGGAAATTGGAAGCAAACAGGATCATCAAGCAAAAGTTGGAAGCCAGGGGCGGGGATAGAGGTGGGAGAAATTTCATCCGA
>PVIU01017374.1:0-42144 GCA_004026605.1 Ondatra zibethicus
AGGAAATGCTCAACATCCTTAGTCATCAGAGAAATGCAAATCAAAACATTTCTGAGATTCCATCTTACACCTGTAAGAATGGCCAAGATCAAAAACACTGATGACAACTTATGCTGGAGAGGTTGTGGGGTAATAGAAACACTCCTGCATTGCTGGTGGGAGTGCAAGCTGGTACAGCCCATTTGGATGTCAGTGTGGCAATTTCTCAGAAAATTAGGAAACAACCCTCCTCAAGACCCAGTAAAATACCACTTTTGGGTATATATCCAAAGGATGCTCAATCGTACCACAAGGACATGTGCTCAACTATGTGCATAGAAGCTTTGTTTGTCATAGCCAGAACCTGGAAACAACCTAAATGCCTCCCCCCGATCGAAGAATGGATAAGGAAAATGTGGTATATTTACACAATGGAATACTACACAGCAGAAAAAATAAAGACATCTTGAATTTTGCAGGAAAATGGATGGAGCTAGAAAACACTATCTTGAGTGACATAACCCAGACCCAGAAAGACAATTATCATATCTACTCACCCATAAGTGGTTTTAAAACATAAAGCAAAGAAAACCAGCCCACATATCACAATCCCAGAGAACCTAGACAACAATGAGGACCCTAAGAGAGACATACATAGATCTAATCAGCATGGGAAGTAGAAAAAGACAAGATCTCCTGAGTAAATTGGGAGCATGGAGACCTTGGGAGAGGGTTGAAGGGGAGGGGAGGGGGGCAGGGAGCAGAAAAAAAAATGTAGAGCTCAATAAAAATCAATTAAAAAAAGAAATACAGTGTAGAACAAGAAAGATTAAAAAAAAGAATTTCCAATTGTCTTACCAAATCTGCCACCAATGTTGATGAAGATGTGAGGCTTTTTGCTGTTGCATAGAACAGTAAAAGCCTGGCTGGATTTCAAAGCAACTAGTTTGGCAGCAACTTGAGAAGGGGGTTCAGGGAGAGACAGCAACCTACAGTGGAGAGAGAGAGAGAGAGAGAGAGAGAGAGAGAGAGAGAGAGAGAGAGAGAGAGAGAGTCCACAATCCGAAAATCATACAGGGGATTGTGCTGTGGGGGGGGCAGTGTGTGTGGCAGGGAATACATAGTTGCTGAAGTGACTTAGTCTATAGTGCCAAGCAAGAAGTGAAGAAGGGAAAATGCCCATGCTCAGCTGACTTTCTTCTTTCTCCCTGTTTATTTGGTGCATTACCTCATCCAATGGATGGTGCTGCCCACATGAAGGGTGAGTCTTTATTAAATAATCCCCTCTAGAAAAATCAATCATTCATTTAATCTCTCTCTTCTCTCTCTCTTCTCTATCCTCTCTCTCTCTTGCTCTCTCTCTCTCTCTCTCTCTCCTGTCACTTTATCTTTCTCTTTCTCTCTCTCTCACACACACAGCGGTGTGCCTCATTAGGGTACTAAATTTGTTAGTTGAATCAACTTGCCAGTTGATATTAACTACTACAGCTTTCCATTGGCTGTGTATATTTTTATGTCAGTACTATGATATTTGGATTACTATATCCTTGCAAAGTATTAAAATCAGGAAGTGTGAGGTAAGTTCTTTTTGAACTGCTTTCTTGAGTTTTTATTATGAATAGATGTTGACTGCTTTCTTTTCGTTTTTACATCTATTGAGATTTTTTGTTGCTGTTTTGCTTGGATTGAGTTTTTGAGACAGGGTCTTGTGTGATATTTTGTTTGTGTTCTGACAAATAAAAAGTCATTGTCCTGAATGCTAAGATTATAGGAATCCACCACTGTACCCAGAAATCTTATTGTTATTATCTTTGATTATATTAATGTGGTATATCATATTGATGACTTGTGTATGTTAAACCATCCTATGCGTAAATTGTACTGTTCACAGCTGTGCTGGTTAGGTTTTTTATTGTTTTTATGGAGCTATATATTTTCTCTGTTCCATTCCCTTCCTCCCACCTCCTGTTCTACCCTCTGCCAAGAGCCCCACATTCCCAATTTACTCAGGAAATCTTGTCTCTTTCTACTTCCCATGTAGATTAGATCCACATATGTCTCTCTTAAGGTGTTTTATTGTCTAGGTTCTCTGGGATTGTGAATTGTAGGCTGTTTTTCTTTGCTTTATGTCTAAAAGCCACTTATGAGTGAGTACATATGATATTTGCTTTTCTGGGTCTGGGCTACCTCACTCAATATGATATTTTCTAGATACATCCTGGCTAAGCCTGTGAGAGACTTGGGTGCCTGGTACCAGGGCTTCCGTAGAGATGAGAAGGTAAGAGAAAACTGAGCTCTAGGAGGAAGATCTCATCCACAGGAAAAGGACTGGGAAAATGAGGCTTTTGTAGCTTTTTGTGAGGAGGATAGGAGAAGACAGGAAGGGATGCTATAACCCAATTTGGCCTAAGAAAACTGCCTGATTGCAGCTCCAAGGGTAGGCAGTATGGTCAGGTGAAGAGAAACAGCTATAGCCTTGAAGACTGTGGCTTGGGGGCACCTTCACTTCCAAGAGTACTAGAGGGGTGCCAAACACTCAACGGTTACTTCCTCAGACCCAGGGAAACGTTTACACTGACCAAAGAGAAAACTCACCTAATTGCTGCTATTGGATGGAATGCTGAGTGATCAGTGAGCCAGAAGATGAGTCTGTTGCAGATGGACTGGAGTTAAGGAATAGGGTCCCAGTGAGGCTCAGACCCCAGGGGGAGAGCACAGACCCCAAGAGAGTCTATCCTGGGATTTGGCACCAAAATGTAGGGGAATGTGTTACAGCTGTGGAGTTGCAGAGATATCCTGACTTACTGCAATAGGACAACTCTGGAGGGGTAGAGCAGCAATAGGGCAGCTCTGGAGGCTGGAGCCACAATGGGACAGCTCAGCCCTGGAGGACAGCTGTCCTGACCATCAGGAAGCCAGGCTACCTGAAGCTGGGGTGTGGTGGGGGGTGTGGTCTCTCAGCAGGATATAGGGATCCTGCTCTTCTCCTGGAGAGCTGCCACAGTTGAGTTCTGTCTGTTCCCTTAAGAGAACGTCCCAACAGAGCTATCCACTTCCTCTCCAGCCCAAGATGTTACTTCTTTTGCTAACATTCTGCTTAAGGAGAAGCCCCTGAAGAAATGTAGCAGTCTCCTCTAACTCTGGTGAAAAGTTGTTACTTTTTCTGCTCTGCCTTGCTCAGCCCCCCTTAAGAAGCATCCCAGCAAGATTCTCCAGTTCTGCTCCACCTTGCTCTGCTCCCCTGAGGGAGCATCTCAGCAAAGTTTTTCAGCTCAGTCCCCTAAGGGATGTCCCAGCTAGGTTCTTCTATCCTGTGCCTGAGAATGAAGATCATCACCCAAGACTCTTTTGAGAAAGATTTATTTGGGAAGGAGTCCAGGAGAGGGGCTGCCTCTGCCCAGGAGGGATAAACAGTGGCCTCTAACTGAACAGGCAGAGAGTCTTATTTAGGATTTCTTAGGGAAGAGTTGGGTTTTCCCAGGGAGAAGAGGGATTGGTTAGTTTTCCCTGCTCAGGGATTGGTTAGTCTTATTGGTCAGGAGTAGAGGTGGCTCTGATTTCATGGCCAAACTGTGTTTCTTTCACTGGTCCTTTTTAGCCTTTTGACTCTAATTTTAGGACCAGGGCTTATTTCTTTCATTAGCTCTGATTCTAGGGACAAAGTGTGTTTCTTTGGCACTGGTTTCAGAGTCAGGGATTGTGTCTTTAGTCCTGGGTTCAGCGATAAAGATGTTTCTTTCCTTGGTTCAGATGCAGAGTGTGACTTATTCAAAATGCCTTTAGTGTTACTTATACCTCTTCATATTCCTTCCTTATTACCCATTCCCACCCAAATGTTTTTCAATAAAAATTAGGAAACATATTTATTTAAGGCAAAACAAAAAAACACAGCATATGTGGGCTGTAGATAACACAATTTTTTCAAAGTCTTTTTTATTTTAAATTTTTATTCATTTTACATACCAACCACGGTTCCCTCCCTCTACTCCTCCAACTCCCCCCCCAACCAACCCCTTATCTACTCCTCCAAAAGAGTAAGCCCTCTCATGGCGAGTCAACAAAGTCTGGCACATTAAGTTGAGATAGGACCAAGCCCCTCCTCGCTGCATCAAGGTTGAGCAGCTCATGAACCAGGGATAGATTCTGGTCCCACTGCCAGGGGCCCCTCAAACAAAACAAGCTACACAGCTGTCACCCACATGCAGTGGGCCTAGTTCAGTCCCATACAGGTTCCCCAGCTGTTGCCCTGAAGTCCATGGGTTCCCACAAGCTCTCTCTGTGTCTCTGTGAATTTCTATGCCATGATTTTGACACCCCTTGCTCACACAATCCCTCCACCCTCTCTTCGACTAGACTTCCAGAGCTCCATCTGGTGCTTGGCTTTATATCTCTGCATCTACTTCCATTAGTTACTGGATGAAGGTTCCATGGTGACAATTAGGGTAGTCACCAATCTGATTACAGTGGAAGGCCAGTTCAGGGTCCCTCTCCACTCTTTCTAGCAGTCTTAGCTGGGGTCATTCTTGTGGGTTCCTGGGTGTTTCCCTAGTACCAGTTTTCTCCCTAAGCCCATAATGGCTTCCTCTATCAAGATGCCTCTTTCATTGCTCTCACTCCATCCCTCCCTTAACCTTACCATCCCATTCCCTCATGTTCTCATCCCCCATCCCTTCCCTTCCACCATCCCCAACCCCCAGTTTACCAAGGAGATCTCATCTATTTCCCCTTCCCAGGGTAATCCATACATCCCTGTTAGGGTCCTCATTACCTAACTTCTCTGGACTGTGGGTTATAGTCTGGTTATCCTTTGCATTACATCTAATACTTGTCTTTCTGGGACTGGGTTACCTCATTCAGGATGATTTTTTTCTAGTTCCATCCATTTGCCTACAAATTTCATGATGTCATTGTTTTTTACAACCTAGTAATAATCCATTGTGCAAATATACCACATTTTCTTTATTCATTCTTCAGTTGAGGGATAGCTAGGTTGTTTCCACGTTCTGACTATTATGAATAATGCTGTTATGAACATGGTTGAGCAGGTGTCCTCGTGGTATGATTGAGCATCCTTTGGGTATATGCCCCAAGAGTGGTAATGCTGGGTCTTGAGGTAGATTGATTCCCACTTTTCTGAGAAATCACCATACTGAGTTCTAAAGTAGTTGTACAATTTTGCACCCCCACCAGTAGTGGAGGAGTGTTCCCCTTACTCTGTATCCTCTTCAGCAAAAGCTGTTATCAGAGATTTTAATCTTAGCCATTCTGACAGGTGTAAGATGGAATCTCAGAGTCATTTTGATTTGCATTTGCCTGATGACTAAGGATGTTGCGCAATTCTTTAAATGTATTTCAGTCATTTGAGATTCTTCTGTCGAGAATTCTCTGTTTAGCTCTGTACTCCATTTTTAAATTGAGTTATTTGGTATTTTGATGTCGAGTTTATTGAGTTCTTTATATATTTTGGAGATCAGACCTCTGTCTGATGTGGGGTTGGTGAAGATCTTTTCCCATTCTGTAGGCTGTCGTTTTGTCTTATTTACCATGTCCTTTGCTTTACAGAAGCTTTTCAGTTTCAGGAGGTCCCATTTATTGTTTGTTGCTCTCGGTATCTGTGTACTAGTGTTATGTTTAAGGAGTGGTCTCCTGTGCCAATGCATTCAAGTGTATTTCCCACTTTCTTTTCTATAAGCTTCAGTGTAACTGGATTTATGCTGAAGTCTTTGATTCACTTGGACTTGAGTTTTGTGCATGGTGATCAATATGGATCTGTTTGTAATCTTCTACATGTTGATATCCAGTTATGCCACCAACATTTGTTAGAGATGTTTTAATTCCCAAAGTCCAAATGAAGAGTGGAAGGAATGAGAATATGAGCAAAGAGGTCAAGACCATGATGGGTTCACCCACTGAAACAGTTTACCTGAGCTAATAGGAACTCACCAACTCCAGCTGGACTGGGAAGGAACAATCATAGGACCAAACTCGTCCCTCTGAATGTCATTGACAGTTGCATGGCTGGAGCAGACTGAGGGGCCACTGGCAGTGGCACCAGGATTTATCCCTACTGCATGCACTGGCTTTTTGGGATCCATTTCTCTTTGGATATATACCTTGCTCACTCTAGATATATTAGGGAGGGCCTTGGAATTTCCACAAAGCAATGTGCCTACCCTCTCTGAGGATTAGGAGGGTGTGTGGAGGGGATGGGAGGAGGGGGGAGTGGGAACTTGGAATGGTATTTTTTGGAAAAAAATCTAATTTTTTTATGTTTTAAGATCTGTTTTATTTTTTTTAATTTTTATTATTTTTTTGCTTTATAAATAATACCGTTCAAACTTTCCACCTCCTCCCCTCCTCCCATTTCCCTCCCACTCCCACTCCCACTCCCCCTCCAGTGCTAAGAGAAAGCAGGGTACCCTGCCCTGTGGGAAGTTCAAGGCCCTCCCCACTACATCCAGGCCTAGGAAGGTGTGCATCCAAACAGACTAGGATCCCAAAAAGGCAGTACATGCAGTAGAATCAAATCCCAGTGCCATTATCATTGGCTTCTCACTCAGCCCCCATTGTCAGCCCCATTCAGAGAGTCCGGTTTGATCACATGCTCATTCAGTCCCAGTCCAGCTGGACTTGGTGAGCTCCCATTAGATCAGTCACAACATCTCAGTGGGTGGACGAACCCCTCACGGTCCTGACTTCCTTGCTCATCTTCTCCCTCCTTCTTCTCTACAACTGGACCTTGGGATCTCAGTCCAGTGCTCCCATGTGGGTCTCTGTCTCTATCTCCATCCGTCGCCGGACAAGGTTCTATGGTGATATTCAAGATATTCATCAGTGCAGCTATGTGACAAGTCCAGTTCTCAGGCACCCTCTCCTCTACTGCCCAGGGACCTAGCAGGGGACATCCCCTTGGACACCTAGGAACCCCTCTAGAGCCAAGTTTCTTGCCAACCCTAAAATGGCTCCCTTAATTAAGGTATCTTCTTCCCTGCTCCCATATTTGCCCTTCCTCCATCTCAACCATCCCACTCCCCCAAGCTCTCCCCAATCCTCCCCTTCTCCCTTCTCTCTTCCCCTCTCCCCTTCCCCCGGCCCCACCCCCACCCCATGCCCAGCGTTCTTGTCTGCTTCCAATATCCAGGAGGATCTATATATGTTTTCTTTGGGTTCACCTTATTATTTAGCTTCTCTAGGATCATGAACTATAGGCTCAATATCCTTTGTTTATGGCTAGAATCCACTAATGAATGAGTACATACCATATTCATCTTTTTGGGTCTGGGTCATCTCACTCAGGATAGTGTTTTCTATTTCCATCCATTTGCATGCAAAATTCAAGATGTCATTGTTTTTTACCACTGAGTAGAACTCTAATGTGTATATGTGCCACACTTTCTTTATCCATTCTTCCATTGAAGGGCACCTAGGTTGTTCCCAGGTTCTGGCTATTACAAATAATGCTGCTGTGAACATAGTTGCACAAATGCTTTTGTAGTACTATTGGGCATCTCTTGGGTATATTCCCAAGAGTGGTATTGCTGGATCCTGAGGTAGGTTGACTCCCAGTTTCCTGAGAAACCGACACACTGATTTCCAAAGTGGTTGCACAAGTTTGCATTCCCACCAGCAATGGATGAGTGTTCCCTTTACTCCACATCCTCTCCAGCATAGGCTGGTGTTTTTGATTTTAGCCATTCTGACAGGTGTATGATGGTATCTCAAAGTTGTTTTGATTTGCATTTCCCTGATTGCTAAGGAAGTTGAACATGACCTTAAGTATCGTTTGGCCATTTGAACTTCTTCTGTTCAGAATTCTCTGTTCAGTTCAGTACCCCACTTTTTAATTGGGTCATTCAGAATTTTAATGTCTAGTTTGTTGAGTTTTTTATATATTTTGGAGATCAGGCCTTTGTCTGATGCGAGGTTGATGAAGATCTTCATTCAGTAGGTTGCTTTTTTGTCTTAATGACAGTGTCCTCTGCTTTACAGAAGCTTCTCAGTTTCAGGAGGTCTCATTTATTCATTGTTGCTCTTATTGTCTGTGCTACTGGGGTTATACATAGGAAGAGGTCTCCTGTGCCCATGTGTTCCAGACTACTTCCCACTTTCTCTTCTATCAGGTTCAGTGTGGTCAGGTTTATATTGAGGTCTTTAATCCATTTGGACTTGAGTTTTGCGCATGGTGATAGATATGGATCTATTTTCATTCTTCTACAGGTTGACATCCAGTTATGCCAGCACCATTTGTTAAAGATGCTTTCTTTCTTCCATTGTATAATTTTAGCTCCTTTGTCAAAAATCAGGTGTTCATAGGTTTGTGGGTTAATATCCGGGTCTTCGAATCGATTCCATTGGTCAACATCTCTGTTTTTATGCCAATACCAAGCTGTTTTCATTGCTGTAGCTCTGTAATAGAGTTTGAAGTCAGGGATGGTAATGCCTCCGGAAGTACTTTTATTATATAGGATTGTTTTGGCTATCCTGGGTTTTTTGTTTTTCCATGTAAAGTTGATTATTGTTCTCTCAAGGTCTGTGAAGAATTTTGTTGGGATTTTGATGAGGATTGCATTGAATCTATAGATTGCCTTTGGTAGAATTGCCATTTTTACTATGTTGATCCTACCAATCCAAGAGCATGGGAGATCTTTCCATTTTCTGGTATCCTCGTCAATTTCTTTCTTCAAAGACATAAAGTTCTTGTCAAATAGATCTTTCACTTCCTTGGTTAGTGTTACCCCAAGGTACTATATGCTATTTGTGGATATCTTGAAAGGTGATGTTTCTCTGATTTCCCTCTCTGCTTCTTTATCCTTTGTGTATAGGAGGGCTACTGATTTTTTGAGTTGATCTTGTATCCTGCCACATCACTGAAGGTATTTATCAGCTGTAGGAGTTCTCCAGTAGAGTTTCTGGGGTCACCTATGTACACTATCATATCATCTGCAAATAACGAAAGCTTGACTTCTTCCTTTCCAATTCGAATCCCCATGATCTCCTTATTCTGTCTTATAGCTATTGCTAGAACTTCAAGCACTATATTGAAGAGATATGGAGAGAGTGGAAGCCTTGTCCTGTTCTTGATTTAAGTGGAATGGCTCTGAGTTTCTCTCCATTTGATTTGATGTTAGCTGTCAGCTTGCTGTATATTGCTTTTATTATCTTTAGATATGATCCTTGTATCCCTGATCTCTCCAAGACCTTTATCATGAAGGGGTATTGAATTTTGTCAAATGCTTTTTCTGCATCCAAGGAAATGATCATATGTTTTTTTTTCTTTCAGTTTATTTATATGGTGGATTGCATTGATAGATTTTCATATGTTGAACCAGCCCTGAATCTCTGAGATGAAGCCTACTTGATCATAATGAATAATTTTTTGATGTGTTCTTGGATTCAGTTTGCCAGTATTTTATTGAGAATTTTTGTGTCGATGTTCATGAGTGAGATTGGCCTGTAATCCTCTTTCCTGGTTCAGTTTTTGTGCGGTTTTGGTATCAGGGTAACTGAAGCTTCACAAAAAGAGCTTGGCAATGATGCTTCTGTTTCTATTATGTGAAACACATTAAGGAGTATAGGTATTAGCTTTTCTTGGAAGTTCTGGTAGAATTCTGCATTAAAACCATCTGGTCCTGGGCTTTTTTGGTTGGGAGATTTTTGATGACTTCTATTTCCTCGCGACTTATAGGTCTATTTAAATTGTTCACCTGGTCTTGATTTAATTTTGGTATATGGTACTTATCTTTAAAAAATGTCCATTTCTTTTACATTTTTCAATTTTGTGGCATACAGGCTTTTGCAGTAAGACCTAATGATTTTCTGAATTTCCTCAGTGTCTGTTGTTATGTCCCCCATTTCATTTCTGATCTTGTTAATTTGTGTGTTCTCTCTCTGCCTTTTGATTAGTTTGGATAGGGGCTTGTCAATCTTGTTGATTTTCTCAAAGAACCAGCTCTTTGTTTCATTGATTCTTTGAATTGTTTTCTGTGTTTCTGTTTTGTTGATTTCAGCCGTCAGTTTGATTATTTCCAGTCTTCTACCCCTCCTGGGTGAGTTTGCTTCTTTTTATTCTAGAGCTTTCAGGTGTGCTGTTAAGTCTCTAATGTGAGCTTTCTCCATTTTCTTTATGTGGACACTTAGTTAAAAGTGAAATTAAAGATGCTTTAATTTTACCATTGTACAGTTTTGGCTTCTTTGTCAAAAATCAGGTGTTCATATGTGAGTGGATTAATGTCAGAGTCTTTAATTTGATTCCATTCGTTCATATGTCTTTTTTTAATCAACTTTCATTTTATATTCCTATATGTGAATTTTTATTTTATTATTTATTTATTTTATTTTACATACCAGCAGCAGTTTCCCCTTTCTCCATTCTTCCCATTCCCTCCCTCACCACCCTTCTACCCACCCCACCCCCATCCACTCCTCCATCTCCATTCAGAAAGGATAAGATCTCCCTTGGGAATCAACAAAGCTTGGCATATCAAGTTGAGGCAGGACCAATCTCCTCCTCCCCACCCCATATCAAGGCCAAACAAGGCATCCCACCATAGGGAATAGCCAAAGAGCCAGTTCATGTGTCAAGGACAGATCCTGGTCCCACTGCTAGGAGTCCCACAAAAGACCAAGCTACACAACTGTCACCCAGATGCAGAGGGCCTAAATTGGTCCCATGCCAGCTCCCTAGCTGTCGGTTCAGAGTCTGTGATCTCCCACAAGCTCATGTCAGCTCTTTGTGTTTTCCTGACATGTTATTGACCCCCCCCTTGCTCATATAATCTCTCTTCCCTCTCTTCAACTGAATTCCCAGAGCATCTGGCAAAGGAGACACCATAATTAGGGTGTTGAACATTTTTAAAAATGTCTCTCTGGAATTTATGTTTCATTTTTTGAGAAATCTTGTTTTAGTTACATACTGCATTTTTAAATTAAGGCTTTTTTTCATTCTTTTTTGGTGGTATTTAAATTTTCTTTTTTTTTTTAATTTTTTGACAGGGTCTCACTATATAACCCTGGCTGGCATGAAACTCATTATGTAGACAAAGCTAGCTTCTGAATCAATAGTTCTCAACTTTCCTAATGCTGTGACCCTTTAATACAATTCTTCATGTTGTGGTAACCCTAACCATAAAATTATTTTATTGATACTTTATAACTATAATTTTGCTAATTTTAAAAAATATAAATATCTGATATGTAGGATATCCAATTTGCAACCCCAAAGGGATTGTGACCCACAAGTTGAGAACCACTCCTCTACTTCACAGTCATCTGCCTGTCTCTGCCTCCAGAGTGCTAGAATTAAAGGTGGGCACACTGGCTGTTTGTTTTCTCCAAATATAAGGGGGTTTTTGGGTTTGTTTTTTACTTATTTATGCAGTCTGGATACTCACCCTCTGTCTTACTAATAACATTCCATCAGGAAGAAAAGAGCAGACAAGAAGTAGGGATAAACTATAAACCTCAAGGCCCAACCTCCAGTGACTTACTTCCTGCATCAAGGTTCTACTTCCCAAAGTTCCTGAAATATTCCAAAACTGTGCCACCAGTCTGGGACCAAATGTTCCAAACATAAATGCTTCTGAAGGACATTCACATTCAAATGACAAGAGCTCAGTACTTTATAAATACAAAATATTTGTCCTGTTCATACTTCTAAAGGTCCAGTGTCATGGCGTTAGTTTCTATGCAGCTCTGTTGAGATTCAGATGGCAAATTAGCCCCACAATAGTAGAAGCATCTATGAGAGGGAAAGATCATATGGCAATATAAGAAATCAGAGAATCATTCAAGATGAGGTTTTCTCTTTTATGACAACTTAATCTTTTATGAGAAAAATAATTCCACAAGAACTACCTCAATTCCTTTTGAAGACAATGACCCCCAATGTCCTCCTATGTTCTTTCTCTTCTCTCTATCGCCCCCTTCCCTCTTATCTCATCGTGTATCTCTGGCTGTTCTGGATTCCCTAAGTGGAAGTAGACCAGGACAGCTTCAAACTCAGAGATCTGTTAACCTCTGCCTCCCGCGTGCTTGAATTAAAGATATGTGACATCATGCCAGACTTAGGTTCTATCCCTTCAAGGGCCTACTATTAAGGGAGAATTGGAGACTCACTTCAATTCTTTGTGGTATGGCCTAAAGTTAGGGACACCTTTCCTAGAGTACCTTCTCAGATAAAAAGAGACCAGAAGAAATGTTAAGGAAACTTTTAAAGAAACCAGAGTGTAGGGAAAGGATATTATATCTTGCAAGAAAGAATAAGGCAAGCCACGTAGGAAAATAGCAAAGAACCAAGTTGTATCAAGTCTTTGTTTATTAAGGGTTTTATTGAAATAGGCCTGAAATTGCATTCTGCTAAGGACAACTTGATTGATGGGTGTGAAAACTGTATTCTACCTCCTTAGGCTACCTCAGGAATAAATTAACTTCATTCTATTGCTTCTGGTGTAATTTTGCAGTCAGTTAAAGGATGTTCTATGTGGTTCAAAACTCAGCATGGATGTTTGAGATAGGAGATGGTTAACCAAACTTAATTGCTATAAGTTTGCCTTTCAGCTACTGCTAGTTTGGGGCCAGAAAGAAATGGATAGTTGTATTACTTGTCATCAGTCCTCCCTTTAGTTTTGTGGCTAACTTAGGCCTCCAAATTACTCTTCTACTTCATTTCTTAAACAAGCAGTAAAAAATAATTTGAGGATTGCTTAGTAATACATTGACCTTTGAAAGTTTTAAGATGGTCCTCTCCCAGTTCTCTAAAACCTTGCCTATCCATCATGAAGATGCTGTGTTAGAAACTTAGATGGACATTTTTCTATCTTTCCACAAGGTCAGAATTTATTGAATAAATAAATTCAGAAGCTATATTGGTTTTATTGACTATGGTTTGGCAAGTGGTTCCAATTTACCTTGATAATTGGTTATTGGAAAATGGGTTCTTTTATTTCTATCTTAACTATTAACATTAATTATTGGTTATTAATCTTAATAGTAATATTAATTATCAAGGAAATATATTAATACTTCACATAATAATAAACAAACATGAAGATTACAGAATGACTGAAAATGGTTAAAAGAGATTGCAGAATTCAGAGATAACATTTTGAAGTTATAGAAAGAGGCCTGTTCAAACTCCAAGGAAGAGTCTGTAGGGGACCAGGTAAGAAGTCTTATGAAGCACGGCATAGAGCTGTTTTCAGTTGCAGAAATGTCAGATGCAGTTATAGGTGATAAGACATTTCCACTATGAGTTTCACTTTGGCCAAGTGTCACAGGCACAAGAAACTAGAAACTGCACTACTGCTTGAGCTCAGAAACAGAGGCAGAATCTTTTGATGTAGCAAATTTCCTGGACAAAGCTCATGACAAGTGATCTCTGACTGGTTAGTGTGCCTACCATACTTTGGTCTTGAGGTGCTCCTTCTTTTACAGTCCCAAGTGATGGGTTCTATGAGGTAGAATTGATAAATTCATGTGGAGACTTAATACATTTGGAGATATTATTTACTAGTGTAAATAATCATTTTATGCCTCCCGATATTCTGTCAATTAGTGGTTGTCACTTGTGTAAACAAAATATATAGTCATTATCTCTTGGTTCTTACACTCAAAATGGAATAGTTCAGGTCAAGGCTGTTGCTTTATCAAATTAAATAATTTAAGACGAAGCAGGCCAGCTTCTTATCCTCTCTACCACCACACTCAGTATCAGTCCTACAACACACAAAACTTTAAGAAAAAGCTCACCCAAACCATAGCTACTTGTTACTAGGGATACTGATGAAAATGGCCCTTCCAAGGTACTTAGATGGATAAGGCTAGTATTAGGACTACACATGAGTGGAATTGGATCCCAGTCCAAAAAAGGTATTCTGCTTCTCAACGTATAGCCAGGATTACAGGAAGCAGGCTGAAATAAAAAACCTATACTTGGTGCTATTGTAGTGTTTTTCAGCCTCCTATGTGCATCCCAAGGTGTCCATAAATGTCTGCCAAATTGTTGTTTCTATGAAATGAGAGCTAGGTATCCGTTATTTCACCAGCTTATTGGTATAACTATTCAAACACTGCCTTTCTGATTGCTCTCAGGTGATACTATGCTGGAGTTACAAAGTTCTGATGGCTTCATCAACTTTTATGAGGTACCCAAGGTAGAAAACCACAGACCAAACTGAACTACCCTGTTTCAGTCTTCTTGGTGCTTTTTAAAAAATCTTCATGTATATCATGTATCTAGTCAGCATATGAAAAAATGTCAGAGGCAAAATTAGAAGGAAAATGTAAATAGAACAACATTCTTTATGCTTTATATTTACTTTCCAAATATTTTTGATAATCTATTCTAATAGGTCTTCTTTGGCAATGTGGATTCATCTGGGATTAAGCACAATAGTTTTAATCCTCCAATTATTGCTCGGTATATCCGTTTGCACCCTACTCATTCTAGCATCCGCAGTACTCTTCGAATGGAGTTGATGGGCTGTGATTTAAACAGTAAGTGCCAAGTCATCCCATATTATTTTCTTTTTTTTCTCAACCATGAGTAGAATATCTGTTTTAGTTATCCTGAGACTGTGAGGAAGGATTTTTATCACAGAATAGAGAACTGTCAGTGATAAAAACAAAACAAACAAAACAATCCAGCACAGTCCTGAAATAAACAACAACAACAAAGCCCAGAGTTTGTTACTGTAGTTATACTAACAGCAGAGTTCTCCAAAAACAGTCATCTCTTATACTTCTATCAATAAGGAAATTGAAATCAAGCAAAGCTAATCAGAACTGACCAGAAAATCTGGGCATTTTAGCAATAACAGGAATTGTGTAAAAGTTGATGCCTAAAAATTATCATGATAACAGTATATATAGAGGAATGAATGCAGCCCAGTGAAGCCTATGCTACAGCCTACCCATTTGACAACATTGCAATTTTATTTCTTCTAGGTTGTAGCATACCACTGGGAATGGAAAATAAAGTAATATCAGATACACAAATTACTGCCTCATCCTGCTTCACCAATATGTTTGCCAGTTGGTCTCCTTCACAAGCTCGACTTCATCTCCAGGGAAGGACTAATGCCTGGAGACCTCAGGTAAGAACAACATATTTACCACTTAACTAATAAAAATGGATAATAGAGCCTTGAAAAATAGGAGAAGTCCTCGTTTTTCATAGGTATTTCTGTTCACTGTTTCTAAAAAGAATGTTTAGGGAAGTCAATGATGCTCCACAGGCATTTATATATATCACATGATTTTACACAGCATTCACTGAAGAAATTAATGAACTATCTGGAAGAAAAGAATTTCTGTATGTCGTACTAGGCTAATATCTGTGAAAACAGCCTGGAAGATAAAAGTTCAATCCAGAGTTTGGGTATTACATTGCCAGACTTTATATTATAGTAGATATGGTTCCTTAATTCATTCAGCACTTACTAGAAACCTATTAAGTGAATGACCCAAGAAGATTAAAAAATAAAATAATTATGAAAAATTTGTCCCTCATGATTATTAGTCAAATAGAGGCAAACAAACCATTATATAGGGAGATAAGTAATGTAGTATGGTTAAAAAGAAAGTTGTGGATTTATGGAAGCAAATAGTGACAAAGGATATGATTCCAATATTTATTCCTTAGGTAAATGATCCAAAAGAATGGTTGCAAGTGGACTTACAAAAGACAATGAAAGTCACTGGAATAATAACCCAGGGAGTGAAATCTCTCTTTACTAGCATGTTTGTGAAAGAGTTCCTTATCTCCAGCAGTCAAGATGGCCATCAATGGACTCACATTTTACACAATGGTAAAGTAAAGGTATGTTCTCATTAAAAAGGCAGAGTGGATATAGTAACTCAAGCCTATAATCTTGTCATTCAGTTCAAGGCCAACTTGGGTTACAGAGTGAGACCCTATCTTTAAAAAATTAAAGATGTAACACCTGTCTTAGATCTTGACATTTAGAGACAGAACCACATTGCTTTGTGACCATCCTCTCAGGACAAAATTTACTAAATACCTACATTAACAGAACATAGTGAGTCTAAACAAAGGTGTAAACTTCCAAGGAAAAAACAAAGTACAACCAAAAGTTGCTGCTCACGGAAATGGAAGTCATACAGAATTGGTTTCATTTTGTATTTTGAAAAATGCTTAATGATGCTCTTATGCTCACTAGCAAGGCTAGACTCCAAAGCCTTATTAACTTTAACTCTAGTGGTCCATATACTCTTCAAGCTTGATATAGATTTTCTAGATAATTCAACAAAGTATACTAATTACAAGCATAAAACAAGGTCTTAGTATGCCATGAGCAAGTTTACATTATCTGTGGTGGTTTGTAATCTTTTTTAAAATATTAGACTTTTTAAAATTTTATTTATTTATTATACATACAGTGTTATGTCTGCATGTATGCCTACAAGCCAGAAAGGGCACCAGATCTTATTACAGATGGTTGTGAGCCACCATGTGGTTGCTGGAATTGAACTTAGAATCTTTGGAAGAGCAGCCAATGCTCTTAACTGCTGTGCCATCTCTCCAGCCCAGTTTGTAATATTTTTTAAACCAAGAATTAACCATGCTGTGGTATGTCAGCTTTCTATTAATAACAACCACTTGAGATAACCAACTTATGATGATGGATTGATGGTTTATTTAGAACATATGACAACAGCATAAATATCAGAATGGAGGGAAATAGAATAAGGAATTCTTTGGGAATTCAGGTTCCAAGGTATTCTACCAGGCCAAGGAAGGAGAGAATCTATTTGGTGGTTGGAGATGTGAGGGACTGCAAGTAATGTCTTCCACTAAGAGTGAGCTTTGTAGCTGTTGGAGAATAAGAGAAATCCTAGATGTTAACTGAAACAGAAGAAAGCTTAGCTTTATAGTGGGAGATGCTGTAGCCTATCCTTTGTTTCCCTAGAAATTTAAGATGTTGAACAGTATGTTGCTATGACAGTGAGAGAAAGGGGCTGCATAATAGGAGGTCATCTACATAATTGGATTAAGTGGTTGGGAGACAAGTCAAGACAAAGGAGGTCAGTGCCCAGAGCCTGGCTGAAGAAATGGGAGATAGCTCAGAACCTCTGGGCAAGGACTGTCCAAGTAAGCTGAGACAATTTCTCATGTCAGGGTCTTCCCAGGTAAAAAAACAAACAGATCGTGTGAATCTGGGTATAAAGGAATGGTAAAGAAATCATCCTTAAGGTCTAGAACAGAAAAGTAATAAGTAGAGAATGATATTAATTGAAGAGATGATGGGAAGCCACTGAAGGAAAGGAGGTACCCCATACTTTTGTGTCAAAAGGGGAGTCTGGAAGAGGATAGGGTGAAGTATTAGTATCAGCTAGTACACAAGGAGACTCTTCAAAGGCTAGAAGGAGAGGGGCAATTCCAGAAGAAGTTGGATGAAAAAAAAGGGAAAGAGTAATTTAGCCATATCTCTGCCCAATAATGGGGTTGGGAAACGATTTATAATGAGGAAAGACTGAGTAATCAGGTTGTCTAGGAGAGAACAGAGGAGAGGACCTCTGTCCCTGGCCTGTTGGGGATAAGATGTCAACATCCATCACAGAGGTCTGAGAAGGGTAAGTTTTCTCAGAATTAGCCAGAAGTATAGACCAAGTAACTCTCAAGAATCTATTAAAAAATAAAAGACGATCCAGAGTCAGAGATCTCCATTGGAACAGGTAGGGGAGTAACCACTGAGCGAGTGAGCCAGAGCCAGAGACTGCTGAGAGTCCAGACTTGAATCTGGGACCTTCAAGGGAGTAGATCTAAGCCAAGGCCCCTGTGGGTCTGGGCATGAGTCTAGGACCTCCCAGGAACTAGGCCTGAGCCAGGACCTCTGCCAGTCTGGGCATGAATCTGGAACCTCCAAGGGAGTAGGCAGGAACCATAGATCTCTGCAGGGCCAGGCATGAGTCTGGGACCTCAGAGGGAGTAGGCCTGAGCCAGGACCTCTGTTGGTCCTGGCATTGGTCTGGGATATCAAAGGGAATAGGGAGGAACCTGGAACATCTGTGGGTCTGAGCGTGAGTCTGGGACCTCTGAGGGAGTAAGCCTGAGCCAGGTCCTCTGCGATTCTGGGCACACCCGAGCCTGAGAACTCCAAGGCAGCAGACCAGAGCCAGAAACCTTTGCAGGATCAACTCCAAGCCAGGGACTTCTGCAGGAGGGGATCCAGACCAGGATTTACAGAAACAGGTGAACGCCAGTAAACTAGGCCAAAGTAGACCTGAGACAGCAAACTCCAAGGGAGCAGAGCAAAGCACAAGAGCACTGAGTTATCTCCAGGAACATGGCGTAACCAACAGGGTAACTAGAACTGTGGCATTGACTGTACCATGAGGAACAACCATCTGAGCTTTGGATTCACTGGCACCTAGAAGATTATTCAACAGAATCTCAGACAGCCCCAACCACACCTGCTAGAGGAAAAGATAAGTAGAAAAGATAAGAACACATGCAAAACCACAAAGAGCAACACAACACCAGTAAAACCTAAAGACCCTACAATAGCAAGACCTGAACAACCAAATATAGATGAAGCAGAAGAAAATGACCTAAAAAATAACTTCAAGAGAATGTTTGAAACCCTTAAAGAGGAAATGAGAAATTCCCTTAAAGAAATGGAGGAAAAGACAAACAAAAAAATGGAAGACATCAGCAAATCCCTTAAAGAAAACCAAGAAAAAGCAATCAAACATATGAAAGGAACTATTCAAGTCTTGAAAACTGAAATAGAGACAATAAAGAAAACACAAGCTGAGGGAATTATAGAAACAGAAATCATGAGAAAACAATCAGGAACCACAAATGCAAGCATGAACAGCAGAATACAAGAGATGGAAGAGACAATCTCAAGCACTGAAGATACAATAGAAGAAATAGACTCATCAGTTAAAGAAAACATTAAATCTAACAAAATCTTAACCCAAAATATCCAGGAAATGTGGAACACCATGAAAAGGCCAAATCTAAGAATAACAGGTATAGAAGAAGGAAAAGAAGTTCAACTCAAAAGCACAGAAAATATATTTTAAAAAATCATAGAAGAAAACTTTCCCAAACTAAAGAAAGATATGCCTCTGAAGATACAAGAAGCTTACAAAACACCAAATAGACTGGATCCAAAAAAAGTCCTCTTGCCACATAATAATCAAAACACTAAACATACAGAGTAAAGAAAGAATATTAAGAGCTGCAAAGGAAAAAGGCCAAGTAACATATAAAGGTAGGCCTATCAGAATTACACCTGATTTCTCATTGAAGACAATGAAAGCCAGAAGGTCGTGGTCAAGCATTATGCAGACATTAAGAGACCACGGATGCCAGCTCAGACTACTATACCCAGCAAAACTTTCAATCACCATAGAAGGACAAAACAAGATATTCCATGACAAAACTAGATTTCACCAATACCTAACCACAAACCCAGTCCTACACAAAATACTAGAAGGAAACCTCCAACCCAAGGAAGATGGCTACACCAACAAAAACACAGACAATTGATGGTCTCATAGCAGCAAATCCCAAAGAAGGGGAAAATGCACATCTTAACATCACCAACAATGAAAACTAAATTAACAAGAGATAGCAATCACTGGTCATTAATATCCTTAATATAAATGGACTCAACTCACCTATAAAAAGGCACAGGCTAACAGATTGGATATGAAAAGAGAATCCATCCTTCTTCTGCATACAAGAAACACATCTCAACTTCAAAGACAGACATCATCTCAGAATAAAGGGTTGGGAAAACATATACCAATCAAATGGACCTAAGAAATAAGTGGGTGTAGCTATCCTAATATCTAACAAAATAGACTTCAAGCTAAAATAAGTCAAAGAGACAAAGAAGGTCATTTCATATTAGTCACAGGAAAAATCCATCAAGAGGAAATCTCAATACTGAACATCTATGCCCCAAATACAAGGGCATACTCATGTGTAAAAGAAAAACTTCTAAAGCTTAAATCATACATTAAAGCCCACACACTAATAGTGGGAGACTTCAACACTCTCCTCTCATCATTGGACAGGTCTGCCAGACAGAAAGTGAACAAAGACGTAGAAAACTAACAGATGTTATGACTCAAATGGACTTAACAGACATCTATAGAATATTCCATCCAAACAGAAAAGAATATACCTTCTTCTCAGCACCCCATGGAACCTTCTCAAAAACTGACCACATACTTGGTAACAAAACAAACCTCAACAAATGCAAAAAAAAAGTGGAATAACCCAATGTACCTTATCAGATCAACATGGTTTAAAACTAGAAGTCAACAGCAATACTAATTCCAGAAAACCCACAAGCACATGGAAATTAAACAATGCTCACCCGAATCATCAATGGGTCAAGGAAGAAATAAAGGGAGAAATTAAAGACTTCCTAAAATGCAATTAAAATGACCACACAACATACCCAAATTTATGGGACACAATGAAAGCAGTGTTAAGAAGAAAGTTCATAGCACTAAATGCTTACATAAAGAAGCTGGAAAAATTCCCCACTCTGGTGAATTAACAGAGCATTTGAAAACTTTAGAACAAAAAGAAGAAAACTCACCTAAGAGAACTAGATGGCAGGAAATAATCAAATTGAGAACTGAAATCAACAAATTGAAATAAATAAAACAATACAAAGAGTCAATGAAACAAAGAGTTGGTTCTTCGAGAAAATCAACAAAATAGACAAACCTTTATCCAAACTAACCAAAAGGCAAGGAGAGAATATCCAAATTAACAAAATCAGAAATGAAAAGGGGGACATAACAACAGACATGGAGGAAATACAGAGAATCATCAGGTCATATTTCAAAAACCTGTACTCCACAAAATTGCAAAACTTAAAGGAAATGGACAACTTTCTGAATAAATATCACCTACCAAAAATTAAATCAAGACCAGATAAGCAAATTAAACAGATCTATAACTGCTGAAGAAGTAGAAACAGTCATCAAAAGTCTCCCAACCAAAAAAAGCCCAGGACCAGATGGTTTCAGCTCAGAATTATACAAGACTTTTAAAGAAGAACTAATACCAATACTCCTCAAATTATTCCACACAATAGAAACAGAAGGAACAATGCCAAACTCTTTTTATGAGGCTACAATTACCCTGATACCCAAACCACAGAAAGAAATTACTAAGAAAGAGAGTTACAGACCAATCTCACTCATCAACATTGATGCAAAAATACTAAATAAAATACTGGCAAATTGAATCCAAGAACACATCAGAACCATCATCTACCATGATCAAGTCGGCTTGATCCCAGAGATGCAGGGATTGTTCAACATAAGAAAATCTGTCAATGTAATCCACCATCTAAACAAACTGAAAAATAAAAACCACATGATCATCTCATTAGATGCCAAAAAAGCTTTCAACAAAATACAACATCCCTTCATGATAAAAGTCTTGGAGAGAGGAGGGATACAAGGAACATTCCTAAACATAATAAAGGCAATGTACAGCAAGCCAGCAGCCAGCATCAAACTAAATGGAGAGAAACTCCCAGCTATTCCACTGAAATCAGGAACAAGACAAGGTTGTCCACTCTCTCCATATCTATTCAATATAGTTTTTGAGGTCCTTGCTAGAGCAATAAGACACCAAAAGGAGATTAAGGGGATACAAATCAGAAAAGAAGTCAAACTCTCACTGTTTGCTCATGATATGATAGCTTACATAAGCGATCCCAAAAATTCAACCAAGAACTTCTTCTTTTTTTTTTAAGCTTTTTATTTAATTTTGTTTTATTTGCATTGGTGTTTTGTCTGTATGTATGTCTGTGTGAGAGTGGAACCAGACTTACAAACAATTGTGAGCTGCCATATGGGTGCTGGGAATTGAACCCGGATCCTATGGAAGAGCAGTTAGTGCTCTTAACCACTGAGCCAACTATCCAGCCCCTCAACCAAGGGACTTCTACAACTCATAAACACTTTCAGTAATGTAGCAGGATACAAGATTAACTAAAATAAAAAAATCAGTAGCTCTCCTGTACACAGATGATAAAAGGGCTGGGGAAGAAATCAGAGAAACAACACCCTTCACAATAGCCACAAACAGCATAAAATATCTTGGAGTAACTCTAACCAAACAAGTGGAAGACTTGTATGACAAGAACTTTAAATCTTTGAAGAAAGAAATTGAAGAAGACACCAGAAAGTGGAAAGGTCTCCTATGTTCTTGGGTAGGCAGAATTAAGAGCAAAAATGGCAATCTTACCAAAAGCAATCTAGATTAAACACAATGCCCTTCAAAATACCAGCAAAATTCTTCACAGACCTTGAAAGAACGGTACTCAACTTCATATGGAAAAGCAAAAAAAAAAAAAAAAAAACCCAGGATAGCCAAAACAATCTTATAAAATAAAAGAACTTCTGAAGGCATCACAGTCCCTGACTTCAAACTCTACTACAGAGCTACAGTACTGAAAACAGCCTGGTATTGGCATAAGAACAGACAGGAGGGCCAACGGAACCAAATAGAAGACCCAGATATTAATTCACACACCTTTAAACACCTGATTTTTGACAAAGAAGCAAAAAATATCAAATGGAAAAAAGAAGGCATATTTTACAAGTGGTGCTGGAATAACTGGATATCAACATGCATAAGAATGAAAATAGACCCATATCTATCACCATGCACAAAACTCATGTCCAAATGGATCAAATAACTCAACATAAAGCCAGCCACACTGAACCTTATAGAAGAGAAAGTGGGAAGTACACTTGAATGCATTGGCACAGGGAACCATTTCCTAAATAGAACCCCAGCAGCACAGACACTGAGAGAAACAATTAATAAATGGGACCTCCTGAAACTGAAAAGCTTCTGTAAAGCAAAGGACATAGTCAACAAGACAAAGCGACAGCCTACAGAATGGGAAAAGATCTTCACTAACCCCACATCAGACAGAGAGCTGATCTCCAAAATATACAAAGAGCTCAAGAAATTGGTCATCAAAAGAACACATAATCCAATAAAAAAAATGGAGTACAGACCTAAACAGAGAACTCTCAACAGAGGAATCTAAAATGTCTGAAAGACACTTAAGGAAATGCTCAACATCCTTAGTCATCAGAGAAATGCAAATCAAAACAACTCTGAGAGTCCATCTTACACCTGTAAGAATGGCCAAGATCAAAAACACTGATGACAACTTATGCTGGAGAGGTTGTGGGGAAAAGGGAACACTTCTGCATTGCTGGTGGGAATGCAAGCTGGTACAACCCCTTTGGATGTCAGTGTGGCGATTTCTCAGAAAATTAGGAAACAACCCTCCTCAAGACCCAGTAATACCACTTTTGGGTATATACCCAAAAGATGCTCAATTGTGCCACAAGGACATGTGCTCAACTATGTTCATAGCAGCTTTGTTTGTCATAGCCAGGACCTGGAAACAACCTAAATGCTCCTCGATTGAAGAATGGATAAGGAAAATGTGGTACATTTACACAATAGAGTATTACACAGCAGAAAAAAATAATGACATCTTGAATTTTGCAGGAAAATGGATGGAGCTCAAAAACATTATTTTGAGTGAGGTAACCCCAACACAGAAAAACAATTGTCACATGTACTCACTCATAGGTGGTTTTTAAACATAAAGCAAAGAAAGCCAGCCTACAAACCACAATTCCAGAGAACTTAGACAACAATAAGGACACTAAGAAAGACTTACATAGATCTAATCTTCATGGGAAGTAGAGAAAGACAAGATTTCCTGAGTCAATTGGAAGCATGGGATCCTTGGGGGAGGGCTGAAGGGGAGTGGAGAGGCAGGGGGGAACAGAAAAAAAATGTAGAGCTCAATAAAAATAAATAAATAAATAAATAAATAAATAAATAAATAAATAAATAAATAAATAAATAAAAGACTTACCTTATACCTAGGCAGTCACCCTAAGCTCCTCTACACTAATTGCAATGGTTTTGTTTGGGGCAGAGGTACCAAGGCAGTGTTGGTCTTTAGCTGTCAGGTCTTTAGCTGAGAGATTTTCCTGTAGAGCAATAATTTGAGGAATTGACCTACTTTGTTGAAGCAGAGTAGGACAGTCTACCCTCCATTTTCCCACTTTTACACAGTTTTAGCATGGTCCTGGCAGCAGATGAGGTGAATTGCAGTTCTTCACCAAGTGATCAGTGTTGCCACACTTGAAGCAAGCTACAGGTAGAGTCTATTGGTGCCCCATCTTCTTTAGAGGTGGCTTCAATGCTGCTGTCAGAAGCTGTTATTTGTCTATCACAGGAAACCTTTTTTCATCTTTTCCTGTTCCTCCTTTCCGTTAAACACCTTAAAATGCTATATTCAGCAGATTTTTCTGGGTGAGTTGAGGACCATCATCTAGTCTCTTAAGTTTTTTTCTAATATCAGGAGCTGCCTGGGAGAGGAAGAGAGGGTTGAGGACAAGCATATCCTTCTGAGAATTAGGATCTAGTTTTGTGTGCTGAAGGAGAGCCTCTGTGAGTTGGTTGAGGAACTCAGCAGGATTCCCATCTGTCCTCTGGGTGACCTACCTCAGTTTATTGAAATTAACCACCTTATGGGAGTCCTTTTGGAAGCCACCCAGGAGGCAAATAATCATTTTATCCTGTGTTGCTCTGCCAGTGCACAGATTCTCAGCATCAACCTGATAATTCCAGTGAGGATCTGCCCAGGGAATTGCCACAGCTCCTATGGGAATGGGGTAGAAAGTTTCCATGTGCTGAACATCATCTACATGGGTTTGGACAACTGTCTAGATGTTCTCCTTTTATTCATGGCTGAGAGTAGAGAAAAGAATAACATAGAGGTCATGCCAGGTAAGGCTATAGATTTAAATAAGGTACCTGAACTCTTTGGTGAAATTAGAAGGGTCAGGCAAGAACTTTTCTACTTGGGAGAGATCAGCTATAGAAAAAGGGACATGTACATGGAGTAGTCCAGTAGGACCCACAACTTTTCTGAGAGGATAAAGACCATCTATTTTGGAACAGGTATAAGCTGCTAGAGGTGATGAGGCAAGAAAGAGTGAGGTTGAGTCAGGATAAGGAGGTAAAGAAGACTGGGAGGGCACCTGTGGCAAGACTGGGGTGGTACCCTAGGTGAATCAGACTGAGGAGGTCTGTGGATGGGGCCACATCCTCTATATCATAGTCAAAAGGAGTGGAAGCAGAGGGTTCTAGGTTATTATCAGCTTTAGAAGGAGGTTTGACCTTTGCCAGGAAAACCTGGTGAGTATAGCATGAGGTATATATGAAAGGATAAGAATGGAGGACAGAGAAAGCATAAATATAAGAGAGTCAAGGAAAAATGAAGGAGAGAAATAGCTGCAGAGGTGAACTTTAAAATTTGATGTTGAATATGGTGGGTGGTAGGAGTCAGCAGAAGCAAGTGATCTGTACCCAGGAGGGTCAAAATCAGCAATTTGTTTCAGTTAGGAGAGACCAGGCCCTTTGAAAGGGACTTAGTGTTTTTCTCCAGGGTTTTAGTACCAGATGTAAGGGAAGGTACAGTGAAACTATCAAACTAGGTGGTCCCATGGGTAGAAAAAATAATTGTTGAGGATCAGACTGCCAAGGCTACTTCATGGGTGGCAAAAAGAAGCAAATTGTGGAGGAGCGAGCAGATTTTATATGACTGTTATCAGGGTATAGGGGATCTTTGAGTTTTTGAGATTGGTCAGGAACTAGATGCCCTTGCCTGAGGCAGTTGACCTTTGGGGCTGATTAAGGGAGCTTCCTGGTAAACAGAAACCTGTCTTAGGAGACCTGCTTTTCCACCTTTAGGTTTGATACCCAATAACAATCCTTCTGTTTATTCAGCTAAAGTCCTTCTGTTGAAGACATTGTCATTGGTCACCAGCAATGCCATTGGAGGGTGCTACCTTGAATTAATGCTCAGTTTGGGGTGGGAAATTGTGATTTCCCCTCATGCTCCATCTAAAGCATTGATTGGCTTGATCTTGTACAGATCTTCTCCAGACTACTACAGCTGTTGTGGGTTCCTGATTGCAACAGTTCTGTCATGTCTAAAAGACTGCTTTCCTCCAGTCTTCCATGACCTCTGGCTCTTATAATCTTTCTGGCCCCTACCTTTACAGTATTTCTGCCCCCTCTTCTAATATGGTCCCTGAGCCTTAGGCAAGGGTGAGGATGGGGTGATATAAATGTGGTTCAGCATCCACAAAGTCCCTACAGTTTGATCAGTTATGAATTTCTGCATTAACTGCCATTCACTGCCTGAAGAAGTTTCTCTGATGGGCACTAAATGTTGCACTAATCTATTGTCCTAGAGATGAGAATTAGGAAGGTAATTTGCTACTATGTCTATTTAGCAAAATAATAGTAGCAGGTTCACTCCCTAGGCCCTGGTAACACTCCAACCATGGATTCTTGGCCAGATTTACAGTTCCAGGCATACAATTCTTCCTTAAATTGGTATTAAATCCAATCAGAAAGTTGTTCTTTCTGTTGCTGATTGCTTTATTCTTTACTCTTTTGGTGGACCACCACCCAGCTCCCAAATAAATCACTTATAAATAAATTACAAATAAAGTTTTATTATTACTTATAAAAGCCAGGCCTTGGCTTGGTTTGTTTCTTGCCAGCTTTTCTTATCTTAAATTATCCCATCTACCTTTTGCCTCTAGGCTTTTTCTTACTTCTGTATATCTTACTTTCACTCATATTCCATGGCTGGCTGTGTGGCTCAATGGGTGGCCCTTAGCATCCTCCCCTCCTTGATCTCTCCTGCTCCTTTCTCTTTCTCTCCTATTTATCCTCTCTTCCTGCCAGCCCTGCCTACCCTTTTTCCTGCCTTGCTATTGGTCAATTAGCTCTTTATTTGACCAGGTATTTTAGACAGACTAAGAATCACAGCTTCACAGAGTTAAACAAATGCAACAGAAACAAAAACAACACATCTTTATATCATTAGAAAATGTTCTACAGCATAAACAAATGTAACACACCTTAAAATAATGTTCTACAGCACCTTTTTAACATTTATTCCACTGTTGCACCCATGAGCATATCTTATCATACTAGTCCATGAGGTTCATAGCTGTATAAGACTGTGGATGACTTTTTCTCCCCAGAAACATGCATAGCACAACTTCAAATATTATGAAAGCTAGCCAAGAGGGAGGAAGCTTCCTGTTTAGTACCTACTTTATTTTTCCAAGTCTTATGACCAAAATGTATTGTATCTTTAATAATAGGGATTTATCATCAAGTTCTGATGGACAACCAACAGCAATAACAATAGAGTGTATTCTTTAGGGGGGTCTCCAGAACACCCTTGATCAACAAGATAGGTGTATTAGTCAATATTCTCCATAGGAACAGAACTGACAGGGGGGAAAGAGTTGTGTAAAGTGGATTTATTAGAGTAACTTATAGACTTTGGCTAGTCCAACAATGGCTATTTCCAGACAGAAAGTCCAAGAATCCAGTAGTTATTCAGTCTCTGTGGCTGGGTGTCTCAGCTGGTCTCCAGTCTCCATTAGAATCCTTAAGAAGTAGGCTCTAAACCAGAAAAATTACCCATTTCTCAGGTTTTCAATGCTGAAATGTTTAGCATATGAAATATTTAGTATATATGGTGTTTATAATTTCCTTCCAAATTGTGCAAGAAAAAATATGTGTGTGTATTGTGTGTATGTGTGTGCACAGAAAGAGGGGTAGAGAAAAAGGGTGGCAAGGAGGGAGTTGCGAAGACGGATTAACATTTAAGATTGCATACTGCTCTTGCAGAGGATCTGAGTTCAATTCCCAGAACTAAATCTAGCAGTTCACAACCACATACAACTCTAGTTCCAGGGAATACAATGCCTCTCACCTTTATGGACACCTGCACTTATGTACACACACACGCAGAGAGAGAGAGAGAGAGAGAGAGAGAGAGAGAGAGAGAGAGAGAGAGAGAGAGAGAGATGCATACATACACATAATTAAATAAAATAAAATTTTAAAAAATAAACAGGAGAAAGAATATAAATATCCATATTCTAATAACTGGTAACTCTAGATGAAGGACTTAAGCGTGTTCAATGTATCATTCCTTTAATTCCTCTAGACTTGTAATTTTTATAAATGAAAGGATAAATAAGAGGATATAATAAGAGTTGTATCTAATGAAAGATGATCAAGCCTCCAAA
The DNA here is from genome assembly GCA_004026605.1 of Ondatra zibethicus. Classification (NCBI taxonomy): domain Eukaryota; kingdom Metazoa; phylum Chordata; class Mammalia; order Rodentia; family Cricetidae; genus Ondatra; species Ondatra zibethicus. Next base: position 28,153 of record PVIU01017374.1, read on the forward strand.
TATATCATAAAATTGCACCACCCAAAATCCCAAATCTGGAACCTTAATGTTCCTCAGAAGTTTGATCAAGCACACAGACTTTAATATAACAAATATTTACAGTATATTTCCCATGCTATATTGTTGTATGATACTGTTCCTAAGGAGATATGAATAAATGTCTACTCATCCTGATAGAGAATCAGTGACAGATTAAAGTAATGATACCACCAAAGTCCAGCTTTATGAACCATAAGTTTTATTGGGATTAATCTCAGTAATCTGGGTGAGAGCTTACAAGAGCAGGAATGACCCAAAGACAGCTGTATTCTCAAAGCTCACCCCAACATGGGTAACAGCTCATGAATGCAAGATGCACACTGCATAGCCTGCAAACAGTTCAACAGTTTAGAAAGTAGTCTTTCTGAGTAGTTCAGTTGGTCTGAATCTCTTCCAGATAGTGATATCTTGTTTGTATTCTAACAAATTAAGCTTGGTTAAAGAACAGAGGGCAGAGCTAGCCACCAGTTAATATTAGAGGTTGGGAGGTCTGTACAGATAGACAGGAAGTGATATGGTGGGGCAGAGAGAGGAATATAAGATGAGAGGAGACAGGAACTTTACCCTTTTTTGGCTGAGGAGTTAACAAAGTAAGGGTTGGTTGTGGCATGCTCCTTTCTCTCTCTGATGATTCAGCATTTATCCCAATATCTGGCTCTGGGATTTTATTAAGACCAATTACAACTCATGCAACCTAAAAGAGGATAAACAGTATTTATTAACTGACTGATGAGGCAAAAATACCATTTATACCACCACAGTCTTGCTAGAAGCATCAAGTTCAGTTTCTCCCTGCTCTCAGTCACTTATACATGACTCCTCTTCCTTTTGGCTCTTTCTGCTTTTTGCATCTGTCACAATGCTTATCACAATATGTTAGTGACTTACTTCAATTGGGTTTTAGCATTTTAACTAAAAGGGGGCTGAACTACTGTCTCCTTCCACCTTATATTCTTCTCTCTGCCTACCCATATCACTTCCTGTCTGTCTATACAGACCTCCAGACCTCTATGGTTGGTTGATGAGTAGCTAGCTCTGCCCTCTCATCTTCAGGAAAGCTATATTTGTTAGAGAACAAACATGATATCACCACATTTCCACTTTTTGTCTAAAATAATAAAAGAGGTTATAATATAAGAAAAAACTATATACAATAAGTACAATAACTATATACAATATATAGGTAATAAATACATCAGCAATGTCTAGCCCATTATCAATTGACAATTTCAGAGAAAATACTGAGACAATGCAGCCTCACACACTCCTATAGCTAAAATTTAACCATAATTCTAAATTTTCTCAGGATCCCTATATTGATATACCATTTGTGTTTTAATAAATAAATAAAGCTCGCCTGAAGATCAGAATGTATAGCAGCCACACTAGTCAGCATTACAGCCCAGGCAGTGGTGGCACACACTTTTAATCCCAGCAGCCACACTAGTTAGTCATAGAGGCCAGACAGTGGTGGTGCGCACCTTAATCCCAATACTAGAGAAGAATATAAGACAGGAAGAGAGAGGTCTCAGTCTCAGTTTGAGGATTTGTGGAGTCAGGATCACCCATTTCAGTCTGAGGTAGAGGTAAGAGCCAGTGGCTGGGCTGCTTTGCTTTTCTGATCTTCAGGTTGAACCTCAATATCTGTCTATGAGTTTTTATCATTTGTACTATACCTGGCACCCAATGTTTGGGGTAGGAGTTCATGAGAAACCTGTTTGCCTATGGCTTTATAATCACTAGCTTAGGCCAGAGCTACATGTGGCTGGAATCACCACCCTACCAGCTATGTTTTTCTTTCTTCTTTCTTGGTGGGCTCTCCCTGAACCCCCTTCTCAGGCTGCTGCCAAACTAGATAGATACCTTGAAATCCAGTCAGGTTTAACTGTTCTATGCAGCAAAAGTAAGCCTCACATCTTCATCATCATCAATTGCAGATTTGGTGAGAAAATTGGGAATTCTTAAAGGGAGGAATTAGTTAAAAGAGATTTTTCTCACATTAAAAAATGGGAAATATGGGTTGAATAGGTAGGTGGTTCAGAAGTTAAGAGCACTGACTGCTCTTCCAGAGGTCCAGAGTTCAATTCCCAGAAACCACATGGTGGCTCACAACCATCTGTAATGAAATCTGGTGCCCTCTTCTGGCCTGCAGCATGCATGCAGACGTAATACTGTATACATAATAAATAAATCTTCAAAAGATGGTAAACACTATTACATTGGAGGGATTTGTGTCTCTGTATGATAATATGCTGGACAGTTTGAAAATGTAATAAATACATGAGACAATACCTATTTTAGATGGGATTTATGTAATGTCAATTATAAACATTATCAGCTTTATCATTATTATCACTAAAAAGTTGGTTAATCTGGGTGCTGATACAAGTTTTAGAAAAACTTAATAAAACAGATCATAGAGATATTCAACTCCAGACACAGGAATTTAATGGAGAATCATTTTCAGCATTACATTATATGGTTAGAGAGGAACAGCCTAAGATTTTCAAACAACCAAACTTAATGTATCCAGTAACCTTACAAGAATTGCCAAATGATAGAAACTCTGTAAAACCTGACTAAACTCCTGTGCCAATGTTAGATTTAAGGAGATTCAAGGAAGCAATTGTCTCATATGGTTTGTATTCACCTTTTGTGTAGCAATTCTTAACCTCATGGTCAGTTTGTAATAGAATTATCCCTAAAGACTGGATATAATTGGTTAAAGCTGTTTTAGAGCTTTAAATTACAATTTAAACTACTCCACAATTATAATAACTGGTTCAGAGAAGAGGGTAAGACTATTGAATAATGGAGTAAGCTATCTGTATGGGACTCTCCCAAGATCAACTTCTTGGATAAAGAGATTATGATACTATGCAAATGCAATCCCTATAGGATGGTCACATCCTGGCTTTATGCCATGCAGCAGCTTTGAATGCTTGGGAAAGAATTGAAAAAGTGGGAAAGAAGACTAAATAATTTACTAAAGTCATATAGGGCCCAAAATAAAACTTCATGGACTTCTTACAAAGATTGACATCAGCAGTAAATAGAATGATACCAAATTAAAAAACTAGACAAATAATAGTTAAATCTCTGAATTTGAAAATGCCTATTCTCTATGCAAATGGATAATTAGGTCATTAAAGGCAAGATCAGCACCCTTGGAAGACTGGATGCGAGATAAAATCAATATTGAATCTCATGACCATGATGATACTTGGATAGGAGAGGTGATTTCCAGAGGTTTGGAGTAAAATTAAAATGTCAACCGTTTCAGTTGTGGCAAACCAGGTCACTGTTAAAGGGTTTGTAAACAGGGCATCCCTAGAAACAATGATTTTTCTAAGCAGAACTCATTCAGAATGTCCCTCCATTCTGGATTATGCAGAAGATGCGGCAAAGGCAGGCATTGGACTAATGAATGTAGGTAAATAAAGGGTATTCAAGGTAATCCTTCGCCATCAGGAAAGTCCTTGAAGGGCTTCTCACAGGCCCCTATGCCAAATCCAGTTCAATCATTTCCTGCCATCATAGAGGAAACTCCCTCCCAGATCAATTAAAAAAACTAATGCCTATTGTAAGAAATCATACTGCTCTGGATAATAGAACATCTATAGAAGAGAAAACAAAAATGAGGAGAAACCATAAAGTGAGATTTTGGCAAACTTCTATAAATGAACAAAGACTAATATTAAAAATACAAATAAATGACATTGCCATTGAAGGTCTGGTAGACACAGGTGCAGATGTAACAATAATTTCACCAATATCTTGGCATCTAAATTGGCCTCTTCAGGTGGTTTTAGAGTTGGAACATTAAATCATGTAAAACAGAGCACAAGATGGGTCAAATGTATAGGGGCAGAAGGACAGAGAGGAAAATTAAAGCCATAATTGCTAACATAGCAATGATTTTTGTGGTAATATGATTTGTTACAGCAATAGAATACTCAGATTAACATTACCCCAATCTTAAAAACAAACCATAAATCAACATATGTTTCTGGGGAAAAATAATACAAAATTTTATAAAGAATGGTCACTGATCATTCAGGTTGTACACGAACAGGGCACAATAGCTGCTGCTATTTCAAAGGCACCAACAGTCCTGCCTTTAAAATGGTTGACAGACAGACCTGTATGGATTAAGCAATGGACTTTAACAACTGAGAAACTGCAGGCTTTAGAACAGCTGGTACAGGAGTAACTAGATGCTCAGCATACTGAAGAATCAATCAGCCCTTGGAATTCTCCTATATTTGTTGTTTAAAAGAAATATGGAAAATGGAGAATGGTAACAGATCTAAGAGCTGTTAATAGGGTGATTCAGCTAATGGGCTCTCTACAGTATGGCATTTGTCTTCTCTATTGCCTAAGGGATGGCATCTTATAATTATTGATTTTAAAAAGTGTCTCTTTATCATACCTTTACAAGAAAAAAATAGATAAGAATTTGGCTTCACAGTGTCTACTTATAATAATTCTCAGTCTGCTAAGATATCAATGGAAGATTCTCCCACAGGGAATGTTAAATTTTCCCCACCCTGTGCCAATATTTTGTATATCAGCCATTGGAAATGATATATAAGCAACTTCCCCAATCTATAGTTTACCATTACCTGGATGAAATCTTACTATCTTATTCAAATATAGATAGTTTAGAAAGAATATTTGAAGAAGTAAAGAAAATTTAGTAGGCTGGGGAGATGAGTAAGTGGGTAAGAGCACTGACTGCTCTTCCAGAGGTACTGAGTTCAGTTTCCAGAAACCACATACTGTTGCAAGGAGCAGCTGCTTGTTCCTTCCTGGCCTCCTGGCTAGCTTTGATGCAAAATAACCACACAGAAACTGTATTAATTAAATCACTGCTTGGCCCATTAGCGCTAGCTTCTTATTGCTTACATCTTAATTTAACCTATCTCCATTAATCTGTGTATCACCCAAAGTTTGTCTGTACCATTGGGACATTCATCTTCAGCCTACAGGCCCATACTATCTGGCAGACTTTTCCATGAAACAGGAAATTTCAAAGACAGTTCAGTCACTTTCTTCTGTATCCTGCAGAATGTCTTGCAGACCCTTTCATGAAGCAGGAACCCTGAAGGATCATCTCACCTTTAGGCAAGATTAGCAGTCATCTCTCTGCAGGCCCTGCATGTTCAGTTAAGCAGTCCAGGCAAATGGCTAGCAAACTCCATAAGGAGCCTCTTTGATACCCATCTTCTTCTTGAAGTAACTGGTGCTGCCAGGAGCAGACATGTCTCACTGTCACAATAAGTCCCAAGTTCTTAAAACATTTTAAATGCCATATTCTGAAGGTCTCTAAAGATTTGAAGAATACCTATCTAATTGAAATACATCTCTGTACATCTAGAAAATCTAACTAACATGACTACAAATTTGACTATTATAGATGATTATCTATTAACCTATATATCTTAATTATATATTACATTTTTAAAATGAACTATACAATCAAAATACCTTAATCAAAAGCAGAAATATACATATAACAAAATTAACCTTAAATTTGTATCAATAAGCAGGATCCACACCAATGCAAATTATTCATATCTATATCATCACCCGTTAAATGTAAAGAAACATTTTTAGACAATATTTGGGAATATGGGCATAGTTATTTCTCTCCAAACGGCTTCCTGCTTTTTATTGGGCAAAATATTTTCTTTGTGAGGGTGTTTACAGCAACCTTTCAGGGGGTCTTGTTCTATCAAACCATCTTGGTTTAGAAGCAATCCACAGGTTCTCATCTTCTTTGAAAACAAAAGAAGAACCTCTTTTCCAAAGCAACATATCCTTAGACTCAAATTTTGGAATCAAGATACCTTTATGTTGGTTTAACTTAACAGTCCACACAATGAAATGTCTCTCTGTGCTTAGCTACTTCACAGTCAAAAAACTTAAAGATAACACAATAATATACACAATTGAGACTGTGAATTTTCCATCTTTGCGTGCCTTATTTTTCTTTCTGTACTCTGTCTCTTTAAAGGCTTTACCTTTTATATAAATCATTTACTTGTTTTTATAACTGTCTATATTATTTTTCTTCTCTCTCCCAAGCCTACATATATTTATTCAACACTGTGACCTATTTATAGGTGTTTTTAATCTGGATTTATCTTTATTGCATATCTGTAATTATTTTCTTACCAGCAGTGCTTCTTAAAATGCTAAGCCCTTCTTAAAACTTAAGCTGCAGCATTACTAGGTCAAATATGGTACTGCATGCTTGCCCTGCGCAATCCAACATGGTAGAGACACTTGCGTATCTGAGCTGCACACACTGTCCCACTTCCAGGCACAAGCCAGTCCAAGTTGCCATCAAGCAAGCTGCAGCACTCTGCTCACAAACCCCACCCAAATACTTGGTCTCTCGAAACAGCCAGAGGTCGCACTGGCAGCATGGCCCAGAAAGCTGGCATTTCAAAATGGCCACTGCTTTTTTACTACTACCACTGAAACAGGAAATCTTCTCCTAAAGGAGCTGTGGCACGCTATCAGCAAACAGTAAGAAGCTGTGTTAAAATCTGGTTGTTTTTTTTTTTTCTTGTAGAATTTCTTTACAAGCCCTCTCAGGTTTTACATGGATTTAGTTGGTGACATGGGTGCCAATTTGTAGGAGAGAGGGCCCACTTGCTCATCCCGGATGCCCAAAACCAAAATAACCACACAGAAACTGTATTAATTAAAATACTGCTTGGCCCATTATCTCTAACTTCTTATTGGTTAACTCTTTTGTCTTAGTTTAATCCATCTCCATTCATCTGTGTACCATCACAAGGTCATGGCCTCCCAGCAAAGTTTCAGCATGTCTGTCTCTGACAGTGGATCCATAGCATCTTTCTGACTCTGCCTTCTTCCTCCCAGCATTCAGTTCCACCTCCCCGCCTACCTAAGCTCTGCCCTATCAATAGCCCAAAGCAGTCTCTTTACTCATTAATGGTAATCACAGCACACAGAGGGGAATCCCACATCAGTCTTGTTCCATCAAACCATATTTGTCTGGAAGGATTCCACAGGTTTTTATCTGTGAAAACAAAAGAAGAACCTCTTTTCCAAAGCAACATATCCTTAGACTCAAATTTTGGAATCAAGATACCTTTATGTTGGTTTAACTTAGCAGCCCATACAATGAAACGTCTCTCTGTACTTAGCTCATTCAAGTCAAAAAATTCAAAGATAACAGAATAATGTACATAATCCAGACTCTCTATGAATTTTCCATTTTTATGTGGCTTATTTTTCTTTACTCCTTTTAATCTATGACTATCTGCATTCTGTCTCTTTAAAGACTTTTTTAAAATGATTTACTTCTTTTTCAACTCTCTATACTCTTTTTCTTCTCTCTCTCAAGCCTATATACATTTATTCAACACTGTGACCCATCTGGGTTTGTATTTATTGTGTATCTATAATTATTTACTATCCAGGAGTGCTTTTAAAATGGTAAGTGCTTCTTAAAATTTAACCTGCTCCATTACTAGGTCAAATATGGTAAATCAGTGCTTGCTCTGCTCAGCCCAGCATGGCAGAGCTGCTTGTGCCTCTGAGCCACAGGCATACTGCCCCACTTCCAGGCACTCAGGAGGTCCACTTTGCCACCAAGCAAGCCATAGCACTTTCCCACAAACCCCATCCAAATGCTCTGTCCCCAGAGCCAGAGTTCGCACTGGCAGCACAGCCCAGGAAGCCGGCATTTCAAAACCACCACTTTTTCTGCTGTAGCTGAGTCAGAAAAAGCTCTCTTAAAGGAGCTGTAGCAAGCTGCCAGCAAACAGCAAGAAGCTTGTTAAACTCTGTATTTTTGTGTCAAGAATTAAGCTCTCTCGGGTTTTTAAATGGATTTTAGTTTGCCACGTTGTCTCCAATCTGTTGCAAGGAGCAGCTGCTTGTTTGTTCCCAGCTACCTGACTAGCCTTGACCCAAAATAACCACACAGAAACTGTATTAATTAAATCACTGCTTGGCCCATTAGTTCTAGCTTCTTATTGGCTAACTCTTACATCTTAATTTAACCCATCTCCATTAATCTGTGCATCAACACGAAGTGGTGGCCTACCAGCAAAGTTTCAGCATGTCTATCTCCGGTGGCTCCATGGTATCTCCTCTGACTCTGCCCTTCTTTCTCCCAGCATTCAGTTCAGTCCTCCCCGCCTACCTAAGTTCTGCAGTTTCTTTATTCATTAATAGTAATCAAAGCACACAGAGGGGATTCCCACATCAACATAGTGGCTCACAATCACCTATGAGATCTGGTGCCCTTTTCTGGTATGTAGGCATACATGCAGGCAGAATACTGTATTCATAAAAAATAAATTAAAAAACAGAAAATTTTGTCTTGTTGGGGATTAAAGATTGCTACCAAAAATACAAAGAGGATATTCTATTAGTTATTTAGGCTGTAACTAGGTTTACAAAAAATTAGACCCCAAAAGGTGTAAATTAGCAGAGATCAATTGCAGATTCTTAATGACTTTCAAAGATTGCTAGGATATATTTCCCATCTATGGCCCACTGTTATGATAAAACCTGATGAACTGATTAATTTAAACAAAACCATAGATGGGAACAAGAACTTTAATATCCCAGGAAATTATCAGCTAAAGCTGAGAGAGAATTGGCTTTGATCTATGAGAAATTACAGAAGATGCATATGGATCATGTGGGTATGAATCTTAATTGCATTCTTGTCATATTACCCTCCAAACATTCCCCTACAGGAATTTTAATGCAGAGGGAAGATATTACCTTAGAATGCATCTTTTTTTACCACATAAACTGAGTAAAAAATTAAAAACGTATATGGAAAATGTCTCTGAGTTAATTCTCAAAAGAAAATTGAAACCATCAATTAGCAAGAATAGACCCAGCAGAAATTATAGTACCTTTTCAAAGTTAATAATACATCATGCAATCTACTTCTGGAGGTCTTTATCATCCCTTTCTGTTTATTCAACATATCCTTTAGAGTTTGATTTGACCTTTCTATAACTGTCTGCCCTGTAGGATTGTGTGGTATACCTGTAATATGTTTTATATTATAATAAGCAAAAAACTGTTTCATTTTCTTAGAGTCATATGCAGGAGAATTGTCTGTCTTCATTTGTACAGGTATACCTATGATCACCATAAATTCTGGCAAATGTATAATTACCAATCAACCTTTTCTAAACTCAAAGCAGTTGCCCATTGAAAACCTGAATAGGTATTAATGGTGAGGTTTTCCAAATTTTATAAAATGGAACACATGCATCTGCCAGATTTCATTTCTTTGAGTAACCTTGGGGTTACTTCCTGTAGGTAGTATGTTTGGTTGCATAAAAAACAAGTAGGACATTTCTTTATAATTTCCTTGGCTTCTTGACACATGATGGAAACTCTTTTTTAAAACCTTTATTATTGATACAATATATGTTTATGAAATTATAAGGCCTTCAGCACATTTCCAAACAATTGATCAATTTCTGCATTACCTTGTGCTAGACGACCTGGCCCACCCATATGAGATTGGATGTGATATATATATATATATATATATATATATATATATATATATATATGGGATGATTCCTATTCCTGATTGTATCTTGTGACTGAATAAGTAATAAAGTCAATTCAGTATCATCTGGCATAAATTCAGTGGTTTCAATATGCAATAACAACACTTTCTACATACAGACAGTATGCTGCCCTAATTGGACAAGCAGGACACAAAAGAGAGTGATTGCCAAACATTGTAAAGACAAGGCACAACAGTCCTTCTTCTAAAGAAATCCTGCTTTATAGAAAAGTCTGTTGACTATACTAGGCCTTAGGCTAAAGATGAATGCCCCAACCTTGCAGAGGAAAAGTTTAGGTGACTGTTCAGGCAGCCAGCTATTTCTGTCATTTCTCACATTTTTTGGAAGTTGCTTGCTTGCACTTCCTGCTTACTCAGTTAATAATATTTCCCTCTCTGGTCTCTGAAGGAGCTGAAGACTAGATAGTTGTAGTTTTCCTTGTTTACAAGACTCAAAAAAGAAACTCACTAAAGAGGTGTAAATGTAAAAAGTGGAGAGACATTAAAACATAATTTGATAATGCAAATTAATAGAGAAAGTGAATTAGGTACAACCTTTTGGACTCGTTAAGCTATGGTGTGGGAGGTCCTTCTGTCTATGTGTTGCTTTTATTGGTTAATGAATAAAGAAATTGGCTTGGCCTATAGCAAGGTAGAACTTAGGCGGGGAAAACTAAGCTGAATGCTGGGAGAAAGGAGGTGGAGTCAGCGAGAAGCCATGGAGCAACCAACAGAGACAGATATGCTGGAACCTTGCCAGTAGGCCACAAGTCTCATGAGAAAATATAAAATAATGGAAATGGGTTAATTCTAGATGTAAGAGCTAGCTAGCAATATACTTAAGTAATTAGCCAAGTAGTGATTTAATTAATACAGTTTCTGTTTGGTTATTTTGGGGCTTAGGAGCCAGGAACCAACAAGCAGCCTCCTTATAACAAATTGGTGCTCCAATGTGGTAGACTATATCCACATAAAGCCTGAGCAGGCTTGGAAAGGAATTCTAGACACTAAAAAACAAAGTTTAGCTACATTTTCTTTTCCCAAATAGGCTTTGCTTGCTGGTGGCATGCTGTGGCTCCTTTAAGAGAGGTCTAATTGATTCAGTGATAGTAGAAATAAAAGCAATGTCATTTTGAAATGGCAGCTTCCTGGGCCATGCTTCCATTATGAACTCTGACAAGGTCCGGCTATGGAGCATATAAATGGATTTTGTGAGCAGAGTGCTGCAACTTGCTTAATGGAAACATAGACCCTCAGTGTGCCTAAAAATGGGGCAATGTGCATGACTCCCAGAAGCAGCAAACATGCCTCCACCATGCTGGATTGCATGGAGCAAGCAGGCAGGACTGTGGAGTCCTGCCCACTTAGCATTAAATAAAAAAAGTGCTCTTGGTCCAAAGATAATTACAATGTGCAATAAAGATAAATTCAGACATAAAAGACCTCTAAATGGGTCACAGTGTGTTTTAAAAACATACCTAGGCTTGGGAGAGTATAGATAAATAGTATAGAGAGTCATAAAAGGAAGTAAATGGTTTAGAAAAAATAAAACAAAGTATTTAAAGAGACAGAGTACAGACAGTCATAGATTAAAGGAGTAAAGATAATAAAATAAATATTTAAAAGTAATAGAGTAAAAATAATAAGCCAAATAAAGATGGAAAATACATAGAGAGTCTGGATTATGAACTCAAGAAATCAGACAGTAAAATTCTAAATAACCCAATTAAAAATGGGGTACTGAACTAAATAGAGAATTCTCAACAGAAGAATTTCAAATGGCCAAAAGATACTTAAAGAAATGTTCAACTTCCTTAGCTATCAGTGAAATACAAATCAAAACAACTCTGAGATAACTGTCAGAATGGCTAAGATAAAAAAACAGCAATGATAGCTTATGCTGGAGAGGATGTGGAGTAAGGGGAACACTCATCCATTGCTGGTGGGAATGCAAACCTGCACAACCACTTTGCAAATCAGTACGGCAGTTTCATACTAGACAAGCATTTGTTCAACTATGTTCATAGCAGCATTATTTGTAATAGCCAGAACCTGGAAACAACCTAGATGCCCGTCAACTGAAGAATGGATAAAGAAAGTGTGGCAAGTTACATATTAGAGTACTACTCAGCGGTAAAAAACAATGACATCTTGAATTTTGCATGCAAGTGGATGGAATTAGAAAACACTATCCTGAGTAAGGTAACCCAGACCCAAAAAGATGAATATGGTATGTACTCACTCATAGATACTAGCTATAAACAAAGGACATTGAGTCTATAGTTCATGATCCCAGAGAAACTAAGTAATAAAGTGAACTCAAAAGAAAACATTTGTGGACCCACCTGGTGGTTGGAGGCAGACAGGGTCACCTGACAGGGTTGGGAGCATAGGAGCTAGGGGGAGAGGGTAGGGTTAGGAGAACTTGAGGGAATGGGATGGTCGAGATGGAGTGGGGACAGATATGAGTACAAGAAGAGAAATATCTTGATTGGGGGAGCCATTATGAGGTTGGCAAGAAACGTGGCTCTAGAGAAATTCCCAGGAATCCACAAGGATGACCCTACCTAAGACCCTAAGCAATAGTGGAGAGGGTGTCTGAACTGGCCTTGCCCTGTAGTCAAACTGATGATTATCTTATCACCATAGAACCTTCATCCAGCAACAAATGGAAACAGAGGCAGAGTCCCACATCAGAGCACTGGACTGAGCTTTCAAGGGCCAGTTGAAGAGTGGGAGGAGTGAGAACATGAGCAAAGATGTCAAGACCATGAGGGGTTCATCCACTTAAGCAATTTACCTGGGCTAATGGGAGCTCACCAACTCCAGCAGGACTGGGAAGGAACAAGCATAGAACCAAGCTAGTCCCTCTGAATGTGGTTGACAGTTGTATGGCTGGGGCAGACTGAGGGGCCACTGGCAGTGGCACTGGGATTTGTCTCTGCTGCATGTCCTGGCTTTTTGGGATTCTATTCTCTTTGGAGATATACCTTGCTCAGCCTATATATAGTAGGGAGGGCCTTGGACCTTCTACAGGGCAAGGTGCCTTCCCCTCTTTTTGGATTGGAGGGGTAGGGTAGAAGGGGAGGGAGTGGGAATTTGGATTGGTATTATTTTTTAAAAAAAAATCTAATGAAAGAAAAGAAAAAACGAGACACAGTGCAGACAGTCATAGATTAAAGGAGTAAAGATAATAAAATAAATATTTAAAAGTAATAAAGTAAAAAATAAGCCACGTAAAGATGGAAAATACACAGAGGGTCTGGATTATGAATATTATTGTGTTCTCTTTGAATTTTTTTGACTGTGAACTTTGGGTGACTGTCCAGGCAGTGAGATGTCTCTGTCAATTCTAGACTACTGGAAATAGTTTACAATGCACTTTCATTTCCTCTAATATGACTGGCTTACAAGTGAATTTAACCCCAAAATCTCAATGTGGTAAGACACCTTAGACTTTCTCCCAACTTTCTATCTAACATGTGTGAAAACAGCTTATATGACTAATAACAGTACTTACCATTTGTTGAATGTTTACTCTGTACTCATCTTACAATAACAAATTCAATGTCTGTGGCATCAACTAGTTGAGTCTTGACTCCAACCTCCAGATTACCTGACAACATACAAATTCAGGCAAAGCATTTTGTTTCATTGAGATTTTTGGACATGGATGAAAATATTTCAGATATAAGCAGATAAGTGGGTTGATCTCAATTCTACAAATCAAAACAACTTTTTGGCAGATGGATTCATCTAATCACCCAGAGTTCAATCTTAAAATGCTAAAAGCCAATTGAAGTAAGTCACTCATATGTTGTGATAAGCATTGTGACAGATGCAAAAAGGGGAAAGAGCAAGAAGAAACTGAACTTGAGGCTTCTAGCAAGAATGTGGTGGTATAAATGGTATTTGAGTCTTCTCAGTCAGTTAATAAATATTGTCTATCTTCTTTTAGGTTTTTCAAGGGAATCAGGATGCATCCACACCTATGGTAAATTCTCTAGACCCACCATTACTCACTCGATATCTTCGAATTCACCCCCATGTCTGGGAGCACCAAATTGCCCTGAGGCTTGAGATTCTGGGATGTGAGTCCCAACAGCTGTACTGAGGAGGCTTCTGCATTCTCTGCTTGCTACCCTTTGCCTCCTTCTTCAGTTCCAGGATTGGCTTAGTCAGTGTGTTATTGCTGTGAATACTAACCATGACCATGGCAACTCTTATCCAAGAAAGCATTTAATTGAGGCTTGCTTATAATTTCAGAGGTTTAGTCCATTATCATCATGTTGGGGTGCATAGTACCTTGTAGGCAGCATGGTGCTGGAGAAGTAGTGAAGAGTTGAATATGTTTTGATACCATT